>SCDY01000990.1:0-39652 GCA_004143825.1 Drosophila micromelanica | reverse complement strand
ACTTATTTAGTGCCGAGAGTTTGTGTGTATGTGTTAAATGCTGGGTTCAGGGTATCTCCTAGTCGGGAGGTCCCGACTAGAGCAATCTTACTTGTTATTCAATGGGTCTTAAGGCAGAATTTCCTGTTTGCTAAATTCCGCAGTCAATTAAAGCTCAGCTTTTATGGCAAATTAATCGGCAGTGCTCAAGAGCTATTTTGTGATCATTAAAAGCAGATCTGTGTCTGCCAATTTGGCTAACAACATATAACCAAAATAAAACAAGTGTGATCCAACAATAGGACGCAGTTACGCCCATGCACAGTTAGCATAAATTACTGTTCAATTTCTGGCCATATTGGCTAGCATTTGCATAAATGGTCAAGCTGTTAATAAATAAGATAGCAAAAAAAATAATAATATTTAAAAAATATAGATAGGAGTAGATGTGATCTACTTAAAAGGCGATCAATACTTGCGCAAATATGAACAAACTTCCGCTCCCAAGCGACTACAATTTCCATTCCGGGCCCAAAACCCAGTGTGTGTGCTTGATTAGAGCCTCGAGAGGCGGTTGTCGTCTTTAAGTTGGAGTTGGTCATTTGATACAGCCGCTGAAATGGGAGGGGCAGGAGGTGGGAGGGGCACTTGAGCACTCGAGCGATTAGCATGTTAAACAGCGGCTGCTTAAAGGCTATAATTAAGCGACATAAACTTGGGTATTAGGCGCTAAATACACACACGCACACACACGCACACACACACACACAATAAAAAGCTTCAGCTGAGAAAGCACGGGTAGGAGGGAGAGGGATGGGGGGGGGGGGCGTAAGAATTGAGAAAACGGAGGCCTTTCATGATTTGCATAACTGTTTGGTTGGGGCACGCACTCGAGGTCTCGTTCTTCTGGGTGTGAGTTTGTGAGTTGTGGGCCCATGGGCCAGCCTGGGCTGCATTCGAAGCAGACGGATGATAAACGTAAACGGAGGCAAACACACACAGACAAACACACACACACGCACACTCGCACACACATTGACATGCACCTGTCCACATATGCGACACGTTGGGCTTTCATTTGCTGCCTAAGAAAGAGTAAACAGTCCCCAGTCGCGTATTCTATTCAATACACTAGCCAACGCACGATATTCGGGCATTCCTCAATTTTAAATACAGCTTGAGTTGAGAGTAGATCGGTAAAAAAATGTCTTCAATGTTAACAACATTTTTTTAAAGCTTTAAATCAATTTATATTTGGCTCATTACAGTATAAAATTTTGCATCTTTTCTAATTTATCAATTTACACAATCTTAAAACTGTTATAAAGTGTACCTAACTAAAACTATAATTTGTTATGCATAGTTATTTAGGAGGTCAGTATACTTAAAACCTAACTAAAATTCAAAAATACGCAAATATCACGTCAAATATTATAAAAACACAATTCTTACAACCTTTTAAATATAGGTTCTTATTTTTATCCTATTTTATACATTTAAAGATTTTTTAAAATATATTTTATTATTTGGCTCCAAATTCGAATGATGACTGGTTGTAAACTTATTAAAATAAAAAAAAAAATTGTTTTTTACATTTTTTCTAAACTTTTAAATATTGTTTAAATTAGCAGTCTTCGGTGCGACTAAATTTCACACAGGCTCTTAACCTAATAAAATAAAATAAAAAAAATTATTTTTTTATATTTTTTCTAAATTTTGTAATAGTGCTCACATTATCAGGCTTAGCGACTATATTTCATGGTTTCGCTTATGATTTTTTTTTTTATAAATGTTGAAGTTCGAGGTTCCAACCGTTTAATTCAAAATACACCCAATATAATGTCTTTACAAACATTGATGTCAAATTTTACTTAAAATTCATTTTTATAAGGGTATTTCAGTAGCTACACGAAATTTCTGAAGTTGCTTTTCTCTTTTATTTTGTTGATTTTTTCGTAACACACAAAAGAATTTCCATCAATAATGTCAATACGACCACAACAACAACAACTACTTTCAGCAACAACAACAACACGCAGCACACGACACTCCTTTTGGCTTTGGCTTAAACTGTGGCTTAAACTGTGGCTTTGGCTTTGGCTAGAGGGCTCTGTTTCTGTTTGGCTGCCATTGTCAACGTCATCGTTGGGGCCAATACCACGTTGCCAGTGCAGACGAATTATGAGCATTAAAGCTGATTGGGGTTTTAAGTTATAAGCTAACTTCAATTTCACACATACACATAAATATCGAAATGTATCTGAGTAATTTTGTTGCTGTTATTGGCAACAGCTTTTGCACCACTGCCAACAGTGCCTGCAGACGAATATTATTTTTAAACGCCCAAATCAATAGCCCAATCAATAGATCAGGTCAACTGACCAGGCCCCCATCCCATATATATTATCGTGACCCATGTCTAAACATGGCTTTTAAGGTCACTGCGCATTCACTCGGCGGAGTGTTCGAACTCGCCCCGGTTGTTGTTCATCCTTTAAAATTTTCGCACCGGATGAAGCTTACCTATGTGTGGGTGTGTGTGTGTGTAGAATTTTCTTGTTGTTCGCTTTGATCTAAATTTAAATATTCCTTACAGTGGAGGGCAGGAACCAGTAGGCGAGGCAAAATCAATGGATAAATGGGGTAAAACAGAAGCCCAAATGAATGTTGATGGACTAGCAAATATCCAAGGCGCTGGTTTTCAAATTCTATAACTATACCAATTTCATTATATTTCTGAAGGTTATATAACGGCTGTCAAGCATATAACCATAAACCAACACAGAAATTAAGTAAATAGCATACTTTATTCTGCAGAACTAAGAACAGAACTAAACAAAAAGAACGAGTTCTTTTGTCTAACCTGTTTATTTTTAAACGCTCTCAAAAGTATGCTATACATTTTGCTTCGTAACTGAGAATAGTATTTTTTAGCAGCTATTGCGGCGCAAGTGTATTTTATTAAACGTTGACATCGAATAATATATTTCAAATGGAAAACTATATTAAGTTGCCATTAAATGTAACAGAAAAAAAGTTTATAATAAAATATACACATTTTTTACGAAAAAAAAAAGAAAATTATAGATTTATATAAATACTTATATATGTATATATATTTAACATATGCGCGATTACCGTGCGTAAACATTATTCAGCTGTCCAGAAACTTGTTTTTATCCTCAGCCCGTTTGGAAATTTTCATATCATACACATCATATCTACAATAGGTTTTATCGAAAATACAAATTGCAGATATATCTGCAGTGATTTAAATAAATACATCTTCAAAGTTGACAATCGATTAAGGTATCTTATAAATCATAAAAAAGTACGTAATTACCAATATACAGGCTAATAAATATGCACATATATATCTGGTTAAATTTTAAAGAGGGTCGCATTTATTATTGCTTTGTAATAAACACATATCACTGCGAAAATTTGAATGCTCCTCCTATAAAAAAAAAACACTGAATACGAGGTAAAAATCTGGCAAAAGCAATGTGACGAGGATATTAAATTTAATATATAAAAATTTCAAAATTTTAATAAAAAAAAATAATTGGTTAAATTAACCTTCACTTTTTGCTATGTGAGCAATTAAGATGTTGAATTGATAAATACGTCAACTGCAATCAAAAAGTGTTCTGATCCAATTAAATATTTTATAATGAAATTCGACTTATACTCTAAGGATATAGTATGTATTTTTACAAAAATAAACCATTTTTTTGTTTTTTGTTGGTGACAACGTTTTGCGCTTACCAAAAATTAATTCCCCAAACTGGATAGTCGGCACTATTGACCCACTTGGGCCTAGTTATAGACCGCTTTAAGTATTGTACGCGAAGACAAGACATCAACGCATGATGGAAACTATCACCGGGTCCAGTCTGGGATTGCCAAATGCAAACAAATCGCCGCTCAAATCGTCGAAATCTTTCGCAATCATTTGACTTTGTCGCGTTTTTCATTTCTCGGCTAGCTGCAGTTAACCATTTAACGGCTTGGCACCAGCTTCATTTCATTTTCATTGATTCATTCATTAATTCCTCCAGCCAGAAAAGCTACACGAGTTTTATCTTATGCCATACCCTGTAATATATTGGCCTGTCGAAGTCTGGGATATGTTAAAAATCTAATGGTGAAAGACATTTGATAATATATATGCTGTCTCTAGCGTAGCCAAATAGGCATGTCTGTCCGAATGTCAAGTACTTAAGAGCTAGCGCTTAACTCTATATAATACATATAACTATATATAACTATACATAATATATATAACTATATATAGGTCGAAAGACTCGAATTTATTTTAAATTATAAATAGCTATTTTGTTTATTACTTCAATTTTTTTTAATACAATTTTTATCTTTTATCTTAGTTTTGCAATGTTATATTGAACTCCAAAAAAATGTTTCATCCAAAAACTGTGTTTAGAGATATGTTAAAACAAAATGACAAAAATACTGAAAGAAATAAAAAGTTGGCTAATATTCAATAAAACAGTCTTATTTATTATTACTTTTTAAAGTTATTAGATTTTTTTAAATTTATGTAAGACAATTGTGTTTATCTACACTCAAAAATTTTTTTCTTCTAAATTTTAATCATACAATTTATAATTATTTAGATATAAAACAAAAATTCATAGCAAAATATGAATATTTTAGTACAGTTTTAGTTGCAATTAGGGGTATTTTAACGTTATTTCGTTTGCAGCTGTTAATTAATTGAAAATCAGCAGAGTCCAAAATACGCATACGCAGCGTGGAACATGCGCATTCAATGCATTCACCATGGAGTATGCACGGCATTTGCCACCAAAAAAAAAAAAAAACCAAATAAAAATAAATAAGCGAAAAAAAATTCTTCGCATTGAGCAATGGCAGACCAAAAAGCGCGACTGCGCCTTGGATTCAGTTTTGTTGTGGATGGTTAATTAGGCTTTGACGTCAACGTCCAACGAATCTAAATCTAAAGCATTTTGCACTAATTTGGTGCGTGCGCCGCCCGATTGCCAAATGCGTCGCGTTTTGTTGCCTCTAAATAAAGCAACTGGCAACTGGGAGGCGCCTTATAATGCACCATGTCGGTCAATTTGGCAGCCGATTTTACAACCCTTCTCTGAGCCAGGCCAACTGGCATAAATTAAGCGGCAGCCCGGAAAATACCTGATCACTGATCACTTTTCGCACGCGGCTGTTGAAAGCAATTTTCACGCTCCGACAAAAGTGGGCCAGGCATAAAATCTTTTATTTATCAACTTTATGGACACTCGGTCACAGTTACTTGGCAACTGGCAATTGTTTATATTGAGTTAATGTTTGCTAATAGATTTCACATAAATCACATTCTTTTGGCATGATTTATGCATGAACTGCACGAACAGGTGTCTGTCTGTCTGAGTGTCTCTTGCTGTTGGTGTTGCCGAGAGGAGGCTTCAGCATCAGCTCGAGTGCCGCAGCAAATAACTGCAGCGTCAGCATCGCACCTCAACCCTAACACATGTGTATTTAATCGGGTTAATTTACCTGAATTTGAAATTCATAGCAAACATTTTTTCTGTTACCAATTTTTCAATTTAACCAAGATTATACAATATATATAATGTCAAATATATAATGCTATGTTTTAAAAAAAAAACCAAAAATTCTTAAATTGGTTTAAGAGAGTGAAAATTCTGATGCTTAGTAGAATGTGATAATAATCTATTGTTTCTAGAAGAAATCTTGATGCTAGGACCGTTGGAGCCGTTAGGGAGTTTCAGGAACTCGTAGGCACACTTAAGAATTTGTGTTTCTTTTCATTCATTCAAAGTTCTAAAATCGACTTCATGTTTAGATTATACATAAGTACAAAGTGTGTGAAATTTTCACTACAAGCCAGATTGAGTATAGAACTAAAATGAGTCAAATGTAATCAATATTATATATTATTTGAAATTTGTATTTGAAATTGTTAGGCTGCAATATCAACCTTTAAATAATACTTTAAATAAACATAATAAAAATAAGTTTATTAGAAAATCAATTAAAAATTAAACTCTCTCTTTCCCTAATGAGATCGTTGCTTTCCAGATACCTCTGGGAAATCACTGACCGACCACAGCTATGAGCAGGGACCTAGCTTGCCGGACGAGCTACAAAAAAACTCCTTCAACGGGTCGATTTTCCATCTCTGCTTTTTTCTTTCTTCTTATCTGTCAAATACTTATTTTCATTATTAAGATTGCATCACTTTAATCGAAAATGTTCTTTACAATTTAAGAGATTTACATTATTAATATATTTAATATTCATATTCAATATTTTATAACTATATTTAATATATATTTATTAATATATTTTTACTACTATAACTCCTTCCTATCTAGATGTCGGATTTAATAACAACACTGACAACATTTAGCTTTGCCGGACAAAAATAGCCTTATCTTGTTGGTGATGTTATTATCAATCTTTATAATTCCTTTAGGAATAGGAATAATAATTATAATTATGTGAATATAGCTTGTCTTCAAACATCTGTACCTTTGTTGACACTCGTTCTAATTTTATTCTCTACATAAAAAAATATATAAATAAAAGAGACAATTTTTTAAGATTTTTTTTTTTAATATGAACAGATTTGGCCCAAACGACACAGACTAAAAAAAAGATAAAATTCCTTTTATCTTTTTTTTAAGACTTAAACAAAGATAATATTTAAAACGTATATTTTCCTTATTTTTTTAAGTCTGTTCTTATTGAGTGTTTAGGTCGCATTTAGGCCCGCCTTAAATATAATATTGTTGGTAATAGCAACACAAGGGTTAATGCAACAGCAGAAATCCCACGAGCTGCTTTGAACTCCATATGTTTTTGTTGAACCAAAAGTGTCCGGCTTGGCTGGGCAGCTTTGTAAAATGCAATAATAACAACAAAACAAAAATCACAATTTTTAGCATTTTAGCCAGCACACAAATATGGTCAAATGTGGCACGCTGCGGCATTTTGGCCCGACAGCAGCAGTTAGTAAAACTGCAAAACTACAGAGATTGTTAAGAAATATATTTTTGTTTTAGTTTTTTTTTTGTTGTTGTCTTTTTGATCATTATTTGGTGATAATTTTGCAATTTTCGTCCGTGTCAAATTGCCGGCGTTCTCGGACAACGCCAAGCCGGAGAACAGCTGAGAACAATTAGACGACATTCCCGCCTGGATTCCGTGCATACAAACATGCCCAATATGTATTTCTACGTAGGCTAATTAAGTGGTTAGACGCAAGGTTGCCAATTGGCCAAAAAGGCAGCCGATTTTGGTTTTGGTTAAAATGCGAACATGTTGAATTTGTTGCTGCTTTCTAATTAGAAATCCGGAGAGCGACTGCCCGACTGACCCGACTCCAAAAGTCGCCAAGTGGTCTGCCTTGCCGACGAATCAAAGCGCGGAGTTGTTGCATCACCCAGCAGCAAACGCAGCAGCAGCAACAACAAGAATCGCATTCGCATTCAGACGTCTACTTCAAAGATACTTCACAAATTGGTGCTGTTTTGGCCCGCTTTGTTGACGCTGAACGACGAGATCGAAATCGAAATCGAAATCTCTGGCTATCTAGCTAGTCATGTGTCCGTTGTCCGCTGTCCGCTGTCCGCTGTCCGACGAATGCGTGCCTCGTTGCAGTATAAAAGTAACCGAATGCACGCAATGAATTTACAGTTGCAGTTCTCAGTTAAAACCGACAGTACGCCGACCAAGTTAAAACGCTTTAACATGAAACTTCTGGTGAGTTTGTGTTTCAGGATTCGCCCGGATAGATCCTTGCTTATCTAATCGATGTGCTGCACAGATTCTATCCACTTTGCTGGCCGTGGCAAGCGCCGCGCCCGGCCTGCTCGATCTCGGACTGGGACACTCGGCGCCGGGCATCAGCTACGGACACTCGGCGCCGGCCATCACCTATGCCCAGGCGGCGCCCTCCATCAGCATCGCACACGCCGCCCCAGCTGTGACCTATGCTGCAGCTGCTCCAGTCATCAAATCGTATGCGCCCGCCATCAGCTATGCGGCTCCAACGGTGCTCAAGTCGTATGCACCCGCGATCAGCTATGCTGCACCTGCTCCGGTCATCAAATCGTATGCGCCCGCCATCAGCTACGCGGCTCCGACGGTGGTCAAGTCGTACGCGGCACCCGTCGCCGTCGCTGCACCCGTGGTCAAGGCAGTCGCTGCTCCGGCCACCAGCTACTCCCACTTCAGCTCGGTAAGAATCGCTTTTTGATTCAACAATTTCGCTTAATTAATTCGCTTGCATTTCCGAAGGTTGTTTCCCACGCCACGCCCATCATCAAGTCATATGCGGCCACGCCCATAGTCAAGTCCTATGCTGCACCAGCCATCAGCTACGCCGCTCCAACCGTCCTCAAGTCCTACGCCGCCCCAGCGATCAGCTATCAGCCAACGCTGCTGAAATCCTACGCCGCTGCGCCAGCCCTGTCCCTGGGCGGATACGATGATCACTACGGCTATCACTAGGTCCGATTCCAGATCGGGGATGGCCCGAGTTAGGCATTGGAGTAGGTGGAAGAAACATATTGAAGTGAGAGAGTGAGAGTGAGAGAGTGAGAGAGAGATAGAGAGAGAGAAGTTGACGGCCGCACGTTTTCCAATATATTTGTTAAAAAAGCATTCCCATATTTCGTATATTCTGCATTTATTTAAGACTCAATCACTGCAATAAAAAGAAAAATTTCATTTTTCAAATTCTAGACTATTTTTCAATGTTACATTAGCGGAGATTCAAAATCTTGAATGTTTTTTCTTTAACAATTCAACTTGGTCAGATTTTTTTAGATTACTGAGATACCGTCAAATATATAATGCTATTAATTTGGGTGTTTTTTAAAATAAAATTAAATTTTTCCTGTGTGTTCCCGTTAAGATTTCTGAAATTTAATGAACTAATTCTTTATTATGATCTTTTGGAGAAAATGTTTGTTTTGCGGGAAAACACTTAAATCCGTTAAAATGTAATTTGTTAATTTTAGGAAGCCAGAGCTTTTTTCGTAAAAAGTTATTTTTCTCAAAATTTAAAAGTCCAAGTTTGCGATATTAATCTATTTTGGTTTCCACAAATAGTATAAGAAATAACATTTAACCTGATTCTGAGGGGGTAAAACTTATTGTGAAAAATCAAAATTGACAAATATTCGGACATGTAAAGCTCTCGGACTCAGAGGAGTTATTCTAGTCATGAAGATCGTTTATATAAATAAAATTGAAAATCAATAAATTTTTGAACAAAAAAATCAGCAAGAAAATCTTTAAGATAAAACGCGGTTGTGGTCCTTGAACCACCCACTTTTAAAGATTTAATCATTTTATTCAACGATCCCACTATAATTTATAGACGCCTACGATCTCATCACGGGTTGAGGGAGCAAAAGTCAACCTAAAGGTAGCAATATATTGCAGGTCATGTACAATCCAGTGGTGGATACCAATATGGATTCTTCTGCATTTCCTAATGAGCCAATTTACTGATTTCAACAAGTTGCCGGACCTTTGACTAATGACATCTTTGGTCCAATGAAGAACCCACGAAGTCTAAGAGAAAATGAGCCTTAGACCCACATGGTAAATAAGCCAGGATCTGCGGACAAAACCTACCAGAAACATAACTGCATAGGCTAACATTTTTAAAGAGAACAGAGTATAAGATGCAATCAAAGTAAACTTAACCATTTCGGTGATATCATATATTTACCAGTATTCTGCATATGTTTAATTAAATTTGTTTACATATTGGAAACATCAACTACATTTAATACGATAAAACAGATATTGATGCCAATGAAGCTCAAGTTGCTTAAAATCTTGGCCAGCTGACGCCATGGTTGCTCCTGAATATCGCAGTACTCCGTACTCTATGGTCAAGATAATATGGTTCATTAAATGGTTTATGGGCTACTCATGAGACTGTTACTCACATCAGAAATGCGCAGTCCTAGTAAGAAACGCAGTAGTCTTGAATTTATTATGACCAAGAGCCATTCGGGCGCCTTTGCCCGCGGTGGATAGCGTTCCAACCACATGATTGCAATATGCAGCAAGTAGCAATAAATGGAGATCCGCATAATGTGCTGATAGGCTAACACTGAACCAAAAAGTAAATTAAACAGTTAGATTGAAACGATTGTTTTTTATGTTTGTATTCTCACTCAAGGGCGGCACATAGTGCGGGGAGGCGTGGCGCGTGAGATACATTAGACTCCAGGCAGTCAGGAGCAAGACGATAAGGATGAGAGCTCCGCGTCGATAGCCACGTAACAGAAACGAAAGGATTATAAATATTTCGCAGGCTGCCAAAGGTAAAGGTAATAGGTAATTAAAAAATATGCCTTGTTTTTAAAAAAAAAAAATTTTTACTTACCGACAATCGGCATTACAAAAACGAGCCTATAAAAGCCGCTGTTCTGCTGCAACAGAAACCCGATGGCCACATCGCCAGACTTGGTCTGGAGCATGCCTTTGGGTGTGTAGCGCATGGATGTGGCATTCTCCACTTGCACAACGGCAATTTCTACGAACGTCCAGCCGGACGGCGTGTTAACGTGTTCATTAGCCACCAGAGGCTTATGTTGATTGTCGTAGGTTAAAGCAATGCTTGCCAGATTCTGGTCGATGCCCAGCTGAATGTCGCAATTAACCCGCTCATTGGGCCAATTGCGCGCCGTGTCCACACACCAGGTGGTCAGCTCCCAGTTGCTGACCATCAGGCTGACATTACCATTGCTATAAACTCGCAGTTCGTAGTTTTTGAGTGCGTTGCCCAACGACTCCAACGCACCACTTTGGTAGAATTTGTAAAAAATTAAAAAATTCGAATTAGTTGTATTGATTAGATTAAGATTAAAAGCAGAAACAAAATAGAACTCATTAAAAGTTTTAGCCAATTATCATTTTAAAAGGTCAATTCTAGAAAAAATAAGAAAATTTAAAAACTAAACTAAACTGAAAACATAAATAAATTAACATTAACATTAACATAAATTAATTAAATTGCTAGTGACTTAGAAACCGCAAAAATCTGACATCCGACAGATTTTAGATTACAGCTTCCAAAATATATACATTTACTTAAATATATGTATTTACTTATATTGCAGTCTTAAGATTAACGCTTTGTAATTAAAATATTGCACAAAAATTTAACTCGTTGTGCGATCCTGAACTGATATAAATATCGACATCTATAAGAACCATTTACATCAAATATTTATAGTTACATAGTTTATACAAATACAAATTATATTTAAATATTTTTTAGGATTTCTACAATGATTTGTACAAATCACGTTTACACCTATTTTGATTTTCCAATTATGGGAGAAAATAGTAGTCAAGCATTCTGTATTTAGGCATTTATTATATTAACATACTAATTTTCATAAGCTCATTTGTTCCCTATGCTCTGAATAAAAGCATGTGAGGTTTGTTTAATTTTAATTTTTTGTTTAAAACATTTGTGATTCTTCACCTATCTTTATGTAACCTTTTGCAATCGGACAAACGGACAAGGGTGTTGATTCTAATCAATAAATTATATATGTATATACAGATATTGCACAAAACCATTATACTATTTTTTACCCATTTTCAATGGGTTTAGAACCCGATCCAAATAGGTGTCTGGAATCTGTGCGGGCTATTGAAGTAAACTTTATCTGCGTTGTATACAGGAACTTCAAAAATTAACTTTCAAGTATCTAAAATCGGCGCACTCATAAAGTTGCTGCAAAAGAATATACACACCCCTGTTTCTTACATAAATTGACACTAAACTATCTCCTAGCCAGGCATCCTAGATACAGCCTTGATCTTTCGGCTTTGAACATTATTCAATTTAATGGTTAAATGGTTAATGGTTAATGGTTAATGGTTAAATACTTGCAATAAAAGAGCTATGTCTTACTTGAGTACCAAAATCTTAGGAGTCCAAATTTGTAGTTGCGGATGCTCCAGCGACGTTATATTCTCATAGCTGACAGGCTGCCAACCCAGACGGGAATCCTGCCACTGCATCATAAGTTGCATGCGTGATCGCAGCATTGCATTGGATTGATCAAAGGCAAGTGATCGCACTTCAAAACTGAATCCGATCTCGCTGAGGTTTTTGGGCAGGCTGCTATTCTGAGCCTGGTAATTGAGAGCGCCAAGCAAGCGCTCTTTAACCGATTGCTTCCTCTGTTGTTGCTCCATTTCATTGGCTAAGCGATGCAACAATAAAATAGGAAGAAAACGGATTACAAAATTGACGAAAATAATTCCATTCTGAAGATTCTTACAGTATCCATCGAAGGCGCAGTCGTAGAACCAGCGGGCGCTATTCGTTCCAAATGTACTAAAGCTTATGTAGTTAATGTTTAGCGCAGCTGCGTCCATAAAATGCAGTAGAGGTTCCTTCTTGAATCCAGGAATGTAAACGAACAAGTCTCCATCTGCAGACATTTTGTTAATTATAAAAATTTCTCTAATTTTGAAATTATATGCTTACCCTTTGTTTGCACGATTTCAATCGGTGTTGGCTCGTAGACCGACAGCAGTTGTGGATCTTGATTCGTTGAGACCCGATGCATGCCCATGTTTGTGCGAATAGCGGAAAACGTATTTCCGCCAGCCCCTATCACTGTGTGAGACAGAGAGAGAGAGAGAGAGAGAGAGTGGCCTTGTTGAACCAAATAACCGTTGTCTGCAACTAGATTAAAGGCTTACCGATCTCATAAACGCGATCATGGGGACGAGGTCGTTTTGTTACCGAGAGTAATATGTGAGCATCCATGCTGGTCAGCACGTAGAATTTCAAATGAAGGCGCTCATTCGACGTGGCATTGTTGTTATCCAAGGTGTGCACCATAAAGAAATCCTTGTATGCATAGCCACTGGACGCATCAATATCGATGCTATCGCATGTATCCAACTGCGCAAAGCTGATATTGTAACGGCCCTTCGCTAAAACCGGACGCTGTGTCAGAGCCAGATATAGCAAACTGCTGATAAGCCATTTTATGGGTGGCATTCTCTTGCGGATGCACTCAGCATTCGTTATAAAACCAAAGACAACTGAAACCTACGCGCCTTTGTCATTTCAATCGAGTGCTAATATCGAGTTAAAGCAACTCTGGACAAATCGATCACAAATTTTAGTATTTTATACATATTTTTAACGGCTAAAAATTTTTATTTAAAATGTGAAATGCACAATTTCACAAGATAGTAAGTTGGAATATAAAATAATAATTTTTTCCATAAGATTAATGTATTATTTAGATTAGAATTTAGTCGCATAGTTTTTATTGTAAAAGGCAGCAGTAGGTGGCCAAACATATATTAAAAACTTGAAAGCACCTAGTAAATGCAATGCATCATGAAAAGCATAAAAAAAGATACCCAGCATCACATAAAGTTACTCATGTTATCAAAAATCTGCCATATAGTTTTTGCCTTTTGATCAATTATGTTTTAAGTTATTATTATATAAGTGTACTAAAAATAAAGATAAATTGAAAACCAATTTCAAACTTGCTGATTGTGCTAAAAAAAGATAGATTGAAAACATGAACTGGTTTCTCTTTGGTTTCAAATGAACTTTAAAAATTTATTTATCGATACATCGATATTAAGTCATCATCCGCAATATGCGATAAAAACTATCTGTCGTCTTGCTTCGGTTTAATTTTCATTTAAATTTTCTATTGTTTCAATTCGGCAGCTAAGCGAAACAAAGGCAAGCTCCTGAAGCTGCCCAATTGGCCATGCCAGACGACACGCAAGATGCCAAGGCCCAAAAACTGGCTGCGGCACGTAAAAAGGTAAATGTTAAAAATGAAAACATCGTGACGTGGACACAAACTCTGCCATGTATTGATTTTGGTAATTGTTTTTAGCTAAAAGAGTATCAGCAGCGAAACAACAACATTGACGAAAACGTTGGCACCAACACCAACTCGTCGACGGTTAGCATAGCCAGCAACTTGTCGGAACGTTCCGACTGCGAGCTAAGCTCGACCAACGGTGCCGGAACACAGCAAGGCGTCGTGGATTCCACAGCAGCAGCCCCTTCTGAAGTGGGTGCATATTTTGCACAGCAGACCTTTCCGCAGGTTGAATCGGTGCCGCAACATCAGTCAATTTGGCAGCACAACGGACAAGGCGATACCAATTTGCAGACAATTCAAGTACTAATTGCAGAGAAGGCTCAGTTGCACACAGAGCTGACCAAGTGCCGGCATGGGTGCCGCGAGCGAGAATTGGAACTGGAGGAGCTTCGCACAGAGCATAGCCAGACGGTGCAGCGTCTGGAGCAGATGCAGCTGCATTGCCAGGATCAGCAGCGCAACGTTGACCAGCAGCGTAATCAAAACGCTGAACTGCAGCACAAGCTGGCGCTAGCGAAGGCCCAGGTTGAGGATCTACAAGCGCATCTCAGCGAACTGGAAGCACAAATTGCCCAGCTAAATGCACGGCTCGACGAGCTGCAACAGCAGCACGCTGACAAGTGCAATGAGCTTGAAATGGCCCAATTGCGCATACGCCAGCTTTCCGATGAGTCCAACGTCAATGCAGACAACCGGGTCGAGACGCTCACCCAAACACAGTACATGTACGAGCAGCAAATTCGCGATCTTCAACAGATGGTGGCACAGCTGACACAGGACAAGGAGCAGGCGGCCATTCAGTATCAGAACTATGTCGCAAAGCTGAATGAACGCAATTCGGAGCTTAGTGACGAGTCCGCGCAGCTAAAAGAGCGCGAGCGCCAGCTTGTGGAGCATGTCAGCGGCCTGGAACGGGACATCCAAAAGAATCTGGCTCTTCAGGCGCAATACAAGGAGGCAGCCAACAAGCAACCGCAGCTCCCACAAGAGCAACCCGTGGTGAGCTACTTACTAGAGCTCAATGATTATGATGATCACAATAATAATATGATTTCTTTGTAGGCGAACTCAACTGTGGAGCTGGCAGAGCTGCAGGAACGGATCAGTGACTTGGAGTTTGAGCGACACGAGTTCCAATTGAAGATAAAATCGCAGGATGATCAATTGCAATTGAAGGAGGAGAAGCTCACCGAGCTAGAAGAAGAATTGCATCGATTGCAAACAAATCAGCCAGATCAGGTCAAACTGTTGGCCACCATGGAGTCTGATAAGGTGGCCGCATCGCGAGCGCTTAGTCAGAATATGGATATGAAACAGCAATTAGATGAGCTGCAGCAACGTTTTGTGCAGCTGACCAATGACAAACTGGAGCTGGTCAATAAGCTAGATTCCGAGGAGTTTGCCAACCGCGAGATGCGTCTTAACTATGCCAATATGGAGCAAAAGTTACAGGCCAACGAAGAACGCTTCAAATTTAAGGACGAAGAGATGATACGGCTCTCACACGAGAATGTCGAGCTTCAGCGCACGCAGCTTATGCTACAGCAGCAGCTGGATCGACTGCAGCACTATGAAGTAAGTGGGCGGAAGTCCGAGACTGCGGCCGTATTAACAATAATTTACGCTTTGCTTCCAGGCCAAGGTTTATCACACTCACGATCTAAAAGAGAATTCATCTGCAGAAACTGATGCGACAGAAGATGGCGTCGTGGAGGCGCAGGAGCTTATCCATCAGCACACGCACGATGAGGATCATCAGCACAATCACGATGAAGATCATCATCATCATCATGATGACCATGATCATGGTCATCATCACAAAGAACACTCCCACGTCGAACACGTGTCCACCTGTGAGACACCCTTGCTGCCAACGGCCGAGGCCGTGGAAAAGCTGCAGTCCCGCTTCACGACGCTCATCAGCAAAGTGGCCGATCTGACCGAGGAGAAGCACAGCCTGGAGCATCTCGTGCTGCAACTGCAAAGCGAGACGGAAACCATAGGCGAGTACATTGCCCTCTATCAGACACAGCGGCGCATGCTAAAGCAGCGCGAGTACGAAAAGGCAACGCAGATGCGTTTGCTCAAAGCGGAGCGCGAACAGCTGCGGGAAAAGATAGACGTACTCAACAAACTGGTGGGCAGTCTGGGCTTGACGGTGGACCACCCAGCAGCACAGCTTCAGCCTGCAACAGATAATACAGTCCAAACGGAGCAACAGCAGTTACCTACAGGCGATAACGTAAACGAAAATCAAAACTCTCAACAGATAATACATAAGATACAGGACATAATAACTGAAATTAAAGTTAATACCGAACAGTCACCAGCTTCATTATCCAGTGCCGCACAACCCGGCCATGCCGTGGATCATTTAAACTGCTGCCTGGGCAAGTTCGAAGTTGTCTGAGCTACGCCAAACGAAAATGCAAATGCTGATTGCATTCAAAGTTCAATTATTTGTTTTGTAATTTACACCCTATTCTTTTGTATATGTTTCATAAATATAACGTAATCAAATTATTTGGAGCTTGCTACAACTCTCTAAAAAAAATAAAACAAATTTAAAACTAAGTGAGTCCCTAATTTTAATATACAGCTAATTTCACTATTTCAATTGTCAGCATATTTGATACTTGTTTATTTAATTGGAATTGTACCCTAGAATGACAAATCGGTGGGTATGCCAACGTGACGGCGTTTTATTTACCATTTCACCTTTCTCAGTGTAGTTTGTGGAAGCTATCCTATCCTAAGCCATATCCGTTTCTGACGGAGTATTGAGTTTTTCGTGAGTTTGCGAACATTTTTCTTAAAGATTTGCATTAACATCTCTATTCGAGGTAATTTTAAATTAGTGGCTAGAGCACATTTAACCTTTAAAAATTTCTGATATCACATATTGAAACAAAGGATACTCAATTTAAAATGTAAAAAATTAAAAATAATAAAAAATACTTGAGTATTCTGTACAGGGAAAGACAACAGCCAAATGCGCAACACATTTTTATAAGTTTGAATTTTTTATTTTAATTGGTTCAATCTTCTAACCATTTATATTTTGTCCTATTTACCTGCGTGATATTTGTTCAATCGTTTATTGAGCTTAAAGAAGCCTAGACTATCTTTGCGGATTCGAAGATCAGACAGCAGCGGGTGCTGTGGAATTATTTTTCCTTTCAAAGAAAGGGGATACTAAGCATGGATTGCTTTTGAGGACTCTCCAAACCACCACAAATTATTCCTAACGTTGCAGGATATTTTACACTATCATGAATTTATTTATTTTTTTTTTTTTTTACAAAACAAAGGATTTTGGCTTATTGGATTAGGCTACTCGACCAGTTTAACAATATTCTCATATACGACAAATAAAAAATATTTGATCCTCAAGTTAAAAATAATCATAATTACATATATTTTATGATATTTACGATTCTTCAAGCCGAATTTAAACTGGACACCTTCATTTCTTAATTGATGATTCATTGCGCAATTTCGATATGCAACTGGGTTCCTTAAGCGACTTCGGCTGACAGCTTCTTTTGGGCCGACTAACCACAGACTCTCGACTGGATTGCTCTGCCCCAGTGAGAGAGTGGGCAGTGCTTTTTGTGCGTTTGGGTTTCGACTTTGTCGAGGCTCGTGTAAATTTGGGTTTTAAGGTTTCTTGGTCTGACCGTGGTGTGCTGCTATCACCTGGTCGACCAGCTATGCCATTAAAACTGCTAAAGTCTAATTGACTACGGCGCGGCGTAAGTGTAGGCTCCAAATTCATAGAGGCACATGGCTTCATCAGCTGCATTGGAGAACTTTCTCGGACAGCGAGTCTTACATGCTCTATGCTTGGCTCCAGCCTGCCAGCGTCAGTCTCATTTTTGGAAACACGCGACGATTGACCACGCATTTTCGTAATCTTTGGGCTAGGGTGCGTCACAGTCAGGGGACCAAGTGAACTTTGCTGCAGAGCACATCTTACTTCCTCTATGCTTGACTCTTGCATAGTCTCCGTATCATGCTTTTGTGCTTTTCCGAATTTTTGACTGGATTGCGGTCTAGTTATTTTATTGGTCAAGTCCCGCAGAGGCAATGCTGAGATTTCCATGCTGCTGCTGCTCGTGACGAGTAGAGTCTTTGTCTCGTGCGAGGACAAAGTGTTATCCTCACTATCGCTTTCTTCGATAATAGAAGACATATACGCGTTGGCGGGCGTCGGAGGCGTCGACACCGGCAATGGATTTAGTAAATCTGTAGTAGTTACTGCTGCTTGTGGCGTATCTGGAGAGCTCATATATTCCTCCAGCTCCGCCAAGTGGCGTGGTTCTGGTGTTTTCCTGACGGTTGTCACATTCTCCACCTAAAGCACAATCATGTTATTCCTTACTTAACGAGTTTTGAGCTACTTACAATGGGACTGGTCTCCTTGGGGTTCTCAATTCCCTCATCCCGCGAGCTGTTACAGCTAATCGCACTAGATGTGCTTTGGCTGCGACTCCGAGTCCGCCTGATGGGTGACACCATCAGATTTCTTTGAAGCAAGGCGCTAGAACGACGCACCTCGGAGCAAACTTGACCACTGCTATAAACGGTCTGCCTGACATTTTCCGTCATTGCATCAATTTGGCCATCTAAATTCAGATCCAAGGAGTTAAGTAGAGTCTGGATTGCGCACTTTAGTTTATGTTTGTGATATTGTGCGTCGGCCAAGCGTATTTCGCGTTCTTCCAACAGCTGCTTTTTAAGTAATACTTCCGTTTTCTGCATTTCGCCAATAATTATTCGCTGCTTTTGCACCTGATCCATAAGTTCAGCGTTTATCAACTTGTATTGCTCCATTCTCCTCACATAGATTTTTACAAATTGTCAGAATGAAGATTGTTTGAGTTTGGCGTCGACGCTTCAAATGGCATCGATACCTACAGACAAGTATATTTTCTGCAATCGGAAAGTCGATAACTAATTCCATGGTTGCCAATCCGATAATTAAAATTGGTCAAATAAGTCTAGGTATCAAACTTTGTTTTTATGAACTTAAGAAACTTGGACTTAAGTTTAAAATTCGATTATTGTAGAAAGTATTTTAAGCATATGCTTTTATTTAGATGGTGTTCTTTTGAAAGTTAAAATTTCAATTAAAGCTTGATGAACGGGTGAAAAGCTTTTTTCTATAGAATAAATGTACTTTGTAGTTATGAAGCGGGACCATACTCTTTGAATATATTACCAGAAAAATGCATAATACCTCATTTTAAATTTTAGTTTTGACTGTGTATTTTTGTCGAATCAAAAAGTTAAACGTTAGCATTATGTTTGCGCTGCGATTATAACCAAAAAACTAAATTTTGTCTATAGACACCTATATAATACTGTTTTTAAAGTAAATATATGTAATTATTTTTTTAGATTCTGATTGTAAGTTAATTAATACCAAATCTACTTAAAATTAACAGTTTTTAAAAAGGGGGCTACTTTAATGTTAAGTCAAGACAACTTCTAACACTGAAAATATCGCCACAACTTATCGATATCGTATTGCCTCCACAAAGCTGTAGTGTGACATGGTTGTGTTTTCTCAATTATCTATCCTGCCTTTTAATATTTGCCTGTAAAAACAAATGCAAAGCAACAACACTAGTACAAGTGCGATGTCTAGTAATTGGCCTTAAGATTAAAATGCATAAGAAGCGTCAACATAATGTCTTTTAATGCTATGTGTGCTCATAATAAATGCAGCGGCCAGAGAAAGCACAGATTTCGCAGTTCCAAGTTGCTCGTGTGTTTGTGCGTTTCTGTGTATGTGTCTATTAGTCAAACTTAGTTTCTACGTTTTTTCGGCACGCTCACCAGGAAATTTCTTTCTGTTTTCAATTATTTTTTATAAATCGAACCCATTAAATTGATACAGTGAAACATTTAACCAAACAAAACAACGACCGATCGCACAACCCCCCCTCGGACAACTCGCGACATAAACATTTGGGCAATGCATGCGTCTGCTGCGTTGTTTTGTGATTGCGCCGCAATTGTTTCATTTCTAGCTTCTTTGTTTGCATTATTAGAAACTGAAGACCGAAAGTGACGCAAATCCAAGACGCCAAGTGCAAGTGAAGGCTTTCGCCTCGCGCTTACAACAATAGCAACAACATCGAGAATCGAGTCGTTGCAACAACAACAACAACGAATCAGCTGTCAAACCGCTTCAAGGTAAGTTTGTTTGTAAATTAACCTGTTTTCATAGTTTTTTAAGCAGTTTGTGATTTTTTTTTCATATCGGATCATATCGATCTTACTCAACTTCTTCACAGCTTATCGATAGCTTTCCACCTGTTTCTGTTGTTGCCTGCAACCATGCTTTGTCTTTTGCTCCTTGCTCCTAAAGATAAAAAATAACGTAAATATGTATATCTAAAATCCCCATATAAAGTTCATTATGTGTTATATGAGGTACGAACCACTGAGCAGTTTGTATCTGTTTCTGGCCAATTTTTTCGGAACCATATCTTATCTGTCAGCGGACGCCAATAATAATTTCCATATATATACATGCAGTTTGAGAGTTTTTCGGATAAGACACATGACGTACATTCACTGGCTAACATTGTTGCCAATAGAGTAACTTAAATTTAAAGTTTCCTGTTTGATAAATTTGATATTTGCTTAGTTTCCATATGAATGTTATTAACATTTACAAAGCAACTTTTAAGCTAAGTTGTTCGTTTTTGAAACTTCACATAATTAGAGTAAATTTCTCAAGTTTAGTTTAGTTTCACAATAATAAAGTTGCTTTGATTTGGAATTATCAGCCGGCAGCTGTCAAAGCTGCAGTAAATTCTGTTGCCTTGATTTTATCAGCACGACTCTCATTTCCCATTTGTCGTTTAGTTTTAATCACATTAGGAAAAACGTTGCACGCGACGCATGACGACAACAAAAACAAAACAAATAAAACACCCAGCACTGACCTACAAAAAGTGCAATGCTCTGTCGCTGGCAAACTGCATTTGCCATCAAGCCAGCAAGGGTTGGTTTTAGGTTCAGTTAGGCGCGAAAATACTCGCACATAAATAAATATGCATAAAAGCACTAAGTAGTATACCAAAGAGCGTTGAACCGCGGCCACTGAAAAGGTAACTAAACGTTAAACGTAAGAATCTGTTAGCCAACAAGTAAGTGATCCAGCCTGGTGTACCTGACTATCAGATACTCTGAATCCAGCTGCGTGCTGTCGTTGTGCAAATTTTAACACCCAACAAAATAACATACTCTTATACTACAAATATTATGTTTCAGAAATGTTTAGGACATCAGAACATTCAAATCTGTGTAAAGATGTTTGGTGTTTTTAGTGAGTGGGGTGGTGTCCTAAACCTATTTTTGTGGCTATAACTCTCATAATACGCTAAGAAAATCAAGTCTTAAAACAGGTTTTTATCAATATTGATGAAAAGGGACGAGTTACCGAAAAAAACTGATTGTGCGAATGGTTTTGGAAAATCTATATAATAATAATTTTAGGTCTTCAGTTTTGTAGCTTCTAAGATCTTTGCGTTTATACAGACGAAGGACGGACGGATATGGCTAAATCGACTTTGCCTAAACATGCACAGTAGGGTTCGTATACCCTAAACCCATTTAAAAGGGTAGACGAAGCATATCCGACCTCAAATGGTATATACATTCTTTATTATTATTAACTTCTGGAATTTTCATAAAAATCATGCTTTTTGTTTGGAAGTTAATCAGGGATCCAGGCGAGGATTTTGAGTGCGTAAGTGTCAGTTGGTGTAATTAGGTATGAATACAAGGGGGTTCCGACTCAGACCCTTTTGACTTGTAAATTAGGGCTTTTCTAGACGATCTAATTAACTTTACATTGATAAATACTCTTCTACCCTTACAAAAAGTGGTGTTCATTGTTGAAATTAAGCTCTCCCCTTTCAATTGTGTTTTCTTGTGTTCATGTTAGCTGTTTTAAGAAAGTAGCTGCACACACAACTTCAAGAAGAAGACTCATATAGCATACCCGCCAGAGCATAACGTGATAAACCAATTATTTTCACAAATATGAAAACAATGACGATCAGTTAATTATTTAACACACTAATGTTATCTAAAAAAGCAGCGAGTGCCATATTTAAGCTCTTGTCAAATTTACCAGGACAACTCAAAGCCTTTCTCTGGCTACATAAACATGATTTCCTTTGCGGGGGTTATAAATACTGTAACTTTACAGTTTTTGATATTTGTATCATCTATAATTCCACTGCAATGATATTGCTGTCATTGTCAAGGGTTCAATGTCATCAGGGGATCCAACAATGGTGAAGCCTTTTGTGGCCATGTTGCATTACACTCAAACATGCACTCAACGTACTTAGTGGGAGGTAGCGTGCCTGCATCTGTCAGAATTGGCGACCTCGTCGCATTTCCAATGCAACCTTGTGTGGGGCCATTCGTCAAGTGTTGTAAAACACGAATAAAGATGCTTTGTGAACTGCCTTAAAGTTTCATTGGCACGTCCGATTGGTTGGACTTCCTTATGACAATCGACCAGCACTGAATCATAACGAATAAATTCGAGTAGGGGAACTTCAGTGGATGTCCGACTAGGAGATACGCTGTTCCCAGCTGCGATCTACTGTGACACTCAAATCATCACTCATTAATTCGTAGAATTGTATTTACAATTTAATAAACATAAAACGATTTAATTCGTAAAAAAACCTTATTAGTTTGACTATCGTTTACTTTTGTAGAAAATTTTGGCGCTTCCATTCTGATTTTTTTGTTCTATCCTAAATTTCTTTTTATTGTTAATTTAATATTCTTACTTTATTGTATTTCAATTGAGTCTATATAGAAAAGAAATATTAAACAAAATGATAATATCACGAAAATAAAGAAAATATACAGGCTGGCCATACTTTTTAATATAATTGCAAATTGTTTCTTTATCAAAACTTGTTTTCGAATTTGACATTTTTTTCTTTCTTTAACTGATAAAACATTTGGTTAGTTGACCGGGCTTTTTACACCAATCTATTAATTCTCAATGTCAAAGTTGATGAACTCTCGCTTTTAGAGGGTATTAAAAAAATCAAACAATTTTGTGCCTTTCGCTTCCTCGATTCGAGTGGAGAATGGTGACTCATGACACCGTTGATTGTTTACATCATTGTTGTTGCTGCTGCTGTTGTTGTTGCTGCTGCTGTTGTTGTTGCTGCTGCTGTTGTTGCTGTTGTGATGCATGCAAAGCCAAAGTGAACTCAACACCGTTGTTGTCATTGAGCTCATATCCACGATGCAATATTTTGCATTAGTTATTTAAGCATTATGCGACCGTGTTGGAAACCGCATTTTAATAAACCCAACAATGAGTCCCACTTTGTTATTGTTGTTGATGTAAGCAAATATGGTTGAGCATAAGGTATACTGAATTCAGGGGTTAGTGGGAAGATGACTTACGATTTCTAAATTAGCGTAAAACTAATAAAGTCTAGCCGAACAAGAAATACCCTTGCTTAAACCCAGAATTTTAAAAATGTTGATCATATGAAATCTTTTTCTTTGCGAAAAACTGTGTTTACACTAAACTAAACTTTAAGATGCTTCTTCCTACATAGCAGCCATAGAGTTTATAATACTCCAAATGATTTTTAATAATTCAGATTTATAAAATAATTTTATTAAATACATTTTATCAATTCAATTTAGTATGCGTAGACTTACTTTGGATTCATCCCAGCTATAATATTTAAAGATTTTCAGCTTACCTTTTGTGAGTCAGTGTGCTTGAAGTACATACAAAAATCAACGATTGCTCATCTATTTTTCACTTTTCATTGATAACATTCTCTTCTCTCTGAATTCCGTTTGTTAAATGCAAAATAACCAACATGATCTCAGACATGTGCTTACTTATTGTAAACAAAATTTGTTGCTGTACCTACGTGTTGGGCATTTGAACGTCGATCTCTTGGTACATCTGTATGTATACATATATAAATATGTGCATATAAATATATGTGCATATATATATATATATATATATATATATATGCGCATTTAAGTGCAAGTATCGCATTTGTTTATTTTTATCTCTGAAAATGTTTTGCACTGCGGTCACATATTATTATCATTTGCGAAGCATTTGGAATTTCAATTAAATAGCACGACGCTCAGTTCAGTTTATTTTTTACAATTGTTGGCCCAAAGCGGCGAGGCAAAGACATTGAAATGCTAATTAATTGCGAGCAGCAGCGGCTGATTCCACTGGAAGTCAATGACAGCCGCTGGCCGATGGCCAAGACTATCCAGCAAATGCAAGACAGCCCCGAAACTGCTGTCAACACCAAAAAGAAATTGAAAGCGAAAGTTTATTGTTGAGATTTTATGTTTTTATTATTTAATCCACATTACAAAAAAAAACTGGTTTGAAATATATTTGATGAACTTGTGAATATCATAATTATTCAAATTATAGTTAAAAAGCCAGATCTTCAAAGATTTTGAAACAAATACATCTCTTTGTATTATCTTTTGACAATTAAAACTAATTGTTTATCATAGTTTTACTTAAAGTAGCATTCAGACAAACCTTACATCATTTTACCTAACTGCTAGTTAAGTACGCACATTGACCAACACTGTTTAACTGACCAACACACAAATATTGACAACCCAGTGCATAATATTCAAATTCTGTGCCGTCTTTAAAACCTTAAAAAATAATTTGTTTTTTATTGTATATTTTGTTGATTTTGTTGACCTTCTTTTACTGTATTTTAGCAACGTTTTATAAATTAGGATTACTATTAATTAAGATTTATTACGACACATGCAGATGCGAATGTTTACGAAGTTTTTAAATCCTTGGTGATTTCAAGCATGGAAATGTAATGTTTAGCAATGTGAATTTTCGCAAAACCTTGGCCTTGATAATGCAGTTCCAAACGCTGATAATTCTGTAGATCTGAGGGTTCAGCATGGCTTCAATTTTGGAGAACAGCGCGACATGCCAAACTCGATTGGAGACTTGTGGATATAGCGCCTAGGGTATCCCTGAACTCAGGTGCAAGCTGGCGTTATATGCATTTCAACCTCCGTACATTCTTTAATAAATACACACACAAAATTCTTTACATACAAAAAGGCTAAAATATTTATTGTTTTTTTTAGTTTCTATATGATGGGGTTGTGGAAGTATTCCTGATCGGCTTTATGAAATTTGTAAGATTTAACAAAAGCACTCAAACTGTTCATACAGACGGACAGACCGCCAGACGGACATGGCCAATTCGAATCGCCTCTTACTCCTGTTCAAGAATTTATATGTTTATATGTTTTTTACTCGTTCTTAGTGAAATCGGTGTCGGTGTGTAGTAGTGTGTTTAATCGATCAAAAGAAATACATTTATTAAATCAATTCAGGGGCGTGTTTTAATATTTTAATAATAATATATGTATATAATTTTTCAAGTAAACCCAAACCCACTGTTTAGGGTATTTCTTGTGAGTTCGTGACTCATGCCAAAAAATGTACTGAACATTTAAGGCATTAACAACGAGGCATTTGTATAGTCACTATATCTTATCTGAAAGTCGACAAACTTATCGTTTTTGAGCATATAAGCAAAAATTCAAAGTGAAATGTAAAAAATAGAGACTTCAAGTTGGGCAAAAGCTTGGGAGAGTCTCTATATTTTCGTTATCAGATAAAATCAAATTAAAGTTCAAGTTCATTGACTGGATTTAAGCTGATTGATATTGGCATTCCTGCTAAACTGTTCGAAAACATAATATCATATGAAGTTCTTGTTTTAAAAATGACTCATCAGGGAAAAACTTAAGATTAGGTTTATTGCTGTTTTATCCTGGCTTTCAGCTACCTCGCATTCAATTAATGTTTTCGAGGTGTGTTGTGAACATAAACCCACTTTGCTACTTCGCCCATCCTTTAAAACTTCTCGATTGCCCTAAACTGTCATCAACTTAATTGGCCCAAATACATCGGGGAGAGTGTTCCTGTTATTGTTGCTGTTGCTGGGCGTGTACACCCATAAAATCAAATCCAATTTGACAAATCATTACGGCACGCACGAACCCGGCATCGTTGTGGGGCTTGTTGGGTTCGTTTGATGGATCCTCTCCGGAAGCATTGCCAGAAATGCGTGCAAATTGATTTGCCTGTCAAAAATTAATATCCATTGCCGTTATGCAAGTCAGGTTGTGTGTTAAATGTTAGCACGCCTATTTGAAATTCACGCCCAGCCCTCGTGGTTGCGGGCCCATCGTCTGTAAGACAATACACCGCAAACATTGCGTAAGTAGTTTGAAGCCGCAAAACGCCCCCAACATCAAAACATGAAAAGTGTGGCAACACATTGACCAGCTATATATCTCTCTATCGCTGTCTCTTTCTGTCTTTTCGTTAGTTATCACAAATTATAATTGATAAATGTAATTTTAGTAAGTTAGGGTGGTGTTTGACTAAACTTAAATATCAGCACGTTTAAATAAATGGTATTTTAGATATTCTTCGAATCAGCTTAGATATATATGTGGAATTTCATTTAAAGATAATAGTTGAACGAAGATAATTGTAAGATTTAAAGTTAAAAGTGATTTCGTCGTTAGACGTCTCCTTCTTTCGCCGTCATCTTTTCGTCTTCGGGCTATCGTCGTCTGCTACTTTGTCGGATTCGCAGGCTTGCGAATTCGCTTTCGCCA
Source organism: Drosophila micromelanica (assembly GCA_004143825.1). Taxonomy (NCBI): domain Eukaryota; kingdom Metazoa; phylum Arthropoda; class Insecta; order Diptera; family Drosophilidae; genus Drosophila; species Drosophila micromelanica. The sequence continues at coordinate 13,022 of SCDY01000990.1, read as the reverse complement.
CATTTGTTGTTGTTAACTTCAGCTGTTTTTGTCTAGGGATCACATCGCTGTTGTTGTTGATTTTTTGTCAGAGATGGGAGTTGGCATGCTTACAAAAATACCAACCCACCAACACACATATATAAGCATTAACATTTCTATAACTGCTCAGACAGTATCTCTCTCTCTTTTTCTCTCTCTGAACATTCTAACGTTTGATATTTGTGTGTGAGTATAAATGCAAATAAGGTGGATGACTAAAGACATTGCCCAGTTTTACTTGAAAACTATATAACTTAATGAATACTCATTCATTGTCAGTGGTCTGGGCATTGCGATCATTGTCAACAGCAGCTGTTCAATTAAGCGTCGTCCCGTTTGACGTCTCCGCAGTAATCGCTTGAATCAAACGAACGCATGAATCATGCATGATCAGGCCCCACAGTTAAGGAGTTACCAGTTTTCGCTGCACACTGGAACTGGCCACGAAAACGCACAGCTCGGCCCACTGTGACTCAAATCTGAGCCAAGACTGCAAATATTTCGCACGTTTTGCAACACACACATTTGTATACACAGCGTCCCAGAGTTACAGTTAAGCACTTTTTGCGCCGATCCGATCATCAGTGTTTTGTCAGCGACAGGTGCTGAAATGCGTTTGCGATTGCTGCTGTTGCTCAGTCTCCGTTGCATCTTTTCTTTATGGTCTGTCTTTTTTCTTTGCCTCTTTGTCCATGTGACTTGCTGCAATTTATCGTATGGCAACAATGCCTGACGTCACAGCGACGTTGACAGCGACGCTGATTTTGTCGCTAAATTCTAGCTGCGTCCCCGTCGACCTTAACAGCTAATTTTATGAATTGCTTAGCGCGCTCTCATGCGCTGCCCCCCCTCAAAGCTTGGCGCTTACTTGCTTGCGCTCTCTGTCTCTCCCTCGCTCTGGCTCTCTCTGTCTGTTTTTCTGTGTCTGCATCTCTCCTGCTGTGCTGTTAGCGCTCTCTGCTTTGGCGTCGCATGCGCGGCCGCTGTTCTTCAGTTGATTTTCGACTCGCGAGCTGAGCGCAACGCACGTTTTACGGTTGTTGTTTTTGTTGTAAAGTATAAATGCGCAAGCGAAATTAATAAATAAAACAACAACCCCACAAAAAAAAAAAACAGAAAGCAACAACGACAACAGGAGCGCTAAATATAATCAAAACGTAAATAAAAAAAAGTGTTGTTGATAACAAAACAAATAAAATGCTGAAAAGCTTTAAAACTGATCAAGATCTTTCGAATGTGGCTGATTCAACTGCGAATCGATCATTTTTTATGCTAAGTGTGATGTGTGTGTGTGTGGAAAACGCTGCATAATAATAAGCGATAGTCTCTCAGGGCGTCGATGAAGCTGCTCGACACCTTGGCCTTATCATCATTTGTGTCCGCTTGTAGCCATAGTCGTAGCCCCGCCAGCTCTTCCAGCAAATTCCCCGACCCGTTAACTTTACCTCGTAGTTGCCGCCCTCCACATACTGGCCATTTAAATTGCTGCAAAAGATTAAATGTTCCGTTCGTGGTCGAAATCCCTATTGAGGAGTTGTACGTACCTATGGTGACAGGAATTGTACCACCAGGCACCCACATTTGTCAGAGCGCAATTGTCTCGGGTTTTATCGTTGTCGTATGTTGAGAATGGCATGCCCACGTGATATCTCAGCGAATCCCCGGCGTCGCCAATGTATTTGCCCAACACACGCAGTGCATACGAATCGGATTCGTTGGCCACGATGAATTTGTCGTATTTGGCGTAATGGGTTTCCCCACCAAAGTCCTCCAGGTGTATGTACAGCTCGTAGGGCTCTGCGTTCGTTATGAAGTGAAGTCGCTCTAGACCAATAAAAAACTCGCCGCTCAGATTGCCAAAGCCCGCTCGGTACTCGGACCAGCTACGGTAAAAGTTCTCGCTGCCATCCTGGCGACGCTGGATGATGGTCCAACCGGCGCCGGCAGTGCGGGTCTCACATGCCACCGGAAAAGGGTCCAGACCCGGCACCTGTATAACGTGTACGCCATTGGTGTTGATCACTGCCGCCAGGCAAGAAGGCGGATACCCTAAGTGTTATGATAAAGAGGTTATTAGTGCTGTTTTGTTTACCAGGTTATGTTTTACCTTGTTGATGCACTTTCTCGGTTTCTGCAGCACCTGAACTGGCCTCCAACTGATTTATCTCTACCCTCAAACTGTTTGATCAAATTAATTAACTAATTATACTTGCTTAGCCAACTTACTTTGAAATAAATTCCTCAACTTTTTGGTATATCTTTTCAAGTTGTCTACCCGGTATTGTATTATCATTTGTAAGGTGTTGTGCACTTAATGAGCTCCAGGAGAGCAGCAACAGTGAAATTAATCCAAGCGCCCAGTACATGTTTGCAACGATCTATCGTTTTACTGCTCTGATCTCGTAATCTAGACTAAATAGTAAGGAACGCATCATATTTAAATTAAAATCTAAAAACTCAGATTATATTTCTACCCAGTAATCTGTGAGTAAGGGGTATACCAAAGATATAATAGATCTTAAACTGTGTTATGTTATCTGTCACTTGTCATTTGCACCAGCAAAAGTATTTAAATTATAAATAATAATAATAACAGATATTTTCTGAGGAAACTTTTCAAGATAATCAACTGTAATAGCTGAAATAATTTCTTGATTAAAAATATAATTAAATTATATTTATATTTTCTATGGGCCTTAAAAAGTCAACCGATCACAGAAATCTTCTCATGTGATGATTTAAACTTCAACTAGTTCTTGTTTATGTTCACTATTTCAAAGAAATCTCTCCAACAAATTCCAAATATCCAAATTTTTATATGGTAGAGATTTTACAATTTCATAAAATTACTTGCATTAATGAGGCTATTAATTTAAATTTCGTAATCCCAACTTAAAAAATTACCCATTATGTCTAATGCTCTGTTGTTTTAAGCTTTTAAAACTATACTAATTGTTAGATAAATTCTTATAACATGAGTTTATTAATGTTGTAACTTTGTGCAAAAATCACGAGAACTTATATTCAGTTGCCAGTAAACTATTATTGCTTAGTCGGGTACACCCGTTTACAAGATTCTACTTGGATTTATTTTATTTATTTTTAATTTCTTATCACAGGCAAGTAAAAACATAGGTCAAGTTTTCATCGTGGAGATAATATAGTCGCAAATGCAGTTGCCTGCAGAAAAGATCTTATGCAATATATTCTAGGATCGAATGATTCATGAATATTATATATATAATGAAAGTGCTGTATACATATATATATACACATAAAGAAACCGTTTTTGCTTAGAATTTATTTATAATTGCTCCGATTGAAAAATGTGATATTTATGATAATTACAGATAAATTAATAAACGACATTTATTCTCGCCATATTTTCTGGTGAGACTGCAATTAAAGGCAACTATGTGAATATGCTAATTTATTGTTAGGGAAATGAGTCACATTTCTGCTGAGTGTTGTTGTTGCTCTTAAATGAAGCTGGAAAGTTTCGGCACCTTGGCCTTATCATCATTTGGGTGAATTTATAGCCATAGTTGTGACCACGCCAAGCTCGCCAGCACATGCCGCGTGCGAAGAGCTTCTCCTCGTATTTACCGCCACCAATGTATTGACCGTTAAGGTTACTGCCACAAAGGGATTACATTATATAGAGCACAATATAAAGCAGTTCCACTTTGTTTGTTTACCTGTCCACACAACTGTTGTACCACCAGGCACCCACATGGAGAAAGGCACAGTTTCTGTTAAACTCTCGATCGTTGTCGCGGTCGTAGGTGGAAAACTTCATTTTGCAATGGCTCCTCAGCGAATCTCCCGCATTTCCCGAGTAGGCGCCGAGTACGTTGAGTGCATATGAATCATCTTCGTCACCAATTGCAAATTCATCAAATTTTGCGTAACGTGTCTCCCCATCGAAGTCCTCGAGAGCAATGTATAGCTCAAATGGCTCCAGAGCTGTTATGGCACGCAATTTGTCCATACCTATAAAGAACTCTCCATTGAGATCCCCGAACCCATCTTTGTACTGTTGCCAATTGCGATAGAAATTCAAACTGCCGTTAAGGCGTCTCTGAATGACCAGCCAGCCAAATCCAGCCAAACAGTTATCACAGGCTACAGGGAACGGGTCCAGACCGGGCACCTGAATCGTATAAACCCCACTTGCGCCGAATAAAGACGTTAAACAGGATGAGGGATAACTGTGAACTGCGTAAACATGTTCAAAAAGATCAGAATATCTTAAAAATTCAAGAGTCTAACATACCAACTTTGGAGACAGTTGAACTATTTTCAGTTACTTTGAGTGCTTCAAGCTTTTCCTTTAAACTGTAAAATATTCAAATTTTAGCATTTTAACTTTTTTGGAATTCCACTTCTATGCACGCACCTTTGAAGTAGTTTTTGTGCCGTGTCCTGCAAAATTTCCATTTGATTGACCGGAGTCTGACACTGTCAAAATTTCATATTGTTAAATAATGGAATTTTATTAGTTAAATATTAATTCTAATCCTCACATTGCTTACTACGTAGCAACCGGCCAAAAATATGAAAATAAATTCGACAGTCCTTTGTACATTCATCATGATGCGCTCCAAATAGGCAACTATTCTTACAATAAATTATTTAAAATGCATCAAATGTAATTTCCACTTGTTATTTGACACAGTTGTGAGGTGCTCCTATCAGCGAAAGGTCAAAGGTTATCATGATGTCGGATAATTGTACGGTTGTTATTGATTTGTTAAGTTGATTATTTTATTTTAGACAAGGTACTAAATGGATGTTCAAAGAATATCTTAAAAGCAATAATGTAACATAAATTATTTACTCTATAAGCGACACAGGATCATTGGCACTTTATAAGTGTTTTTATATATGTGTAGATAGTGGATATACATTAATGTTCGAATTATACATACGTTCAATTTTAGGCAACCCTTTAAACCGGGCTTAAGCATTTTTTTTAATATCCGAAAATCCCAAGTCAAGCTTTATATTTGTTAGAACATTAATTAGAGCCCCTCTCTTTTACTTTGTGATTACAAAATTTATATTAATTTTAACAATTAAAACGCATGTAAGATACAAGTAAACCATTTTTAATTATATTAAAAATACCTAATTCTGCTCCTTTCTTTAATCTTTCTTTAATCCCTAATCTTGCAAATTTGATTAAAATTGTAATTTTAACTATTTTGTCAATATTTTTTTGTAGAACTTCCATAGGCTTAAAAATGAGTTTAAAAAACTTTTTTGTTGTTCAATACAGTTTTGCAGCAACTAACCACCGAATAATATAGCTTGCAATATGAACAATCGGTGAAAATATTAGTTTTTGCCTGCACGAATAGTTAACTATAGAATTATAGCAGACAGTTTCCCTGGTTTGCAAATGAATTCTTTGGTACTTTTGCTTTTATTGAAATACTCAAATTGTGTAGATATGTTTTTGGAGAACACATATGTAAGTAAATAATTCACTTTCTTGAGTATAAAAGTGTACCTATTTAGATATGTATATGTAGAATGCTTTCAAATGTGCTTGTGGCATTGGCACGTGGGTTTTTGGCTGATTCTGTGGGAGCTTCGCCCAATGCCTGTCAAACTGTGCGGGGTCTGGCATTCATTTTACGCGCTGTTTGCGCTTGGATTTTATTTTGTTTTATCGAGGCGTCAATCTCAAAACAAAACAACAACAACAACAACAAAAGAGACAAAACCAGACAAGACGAGAAACAGTCGGACAGAAACCAACGACAAGTATACATAAATAATAAGAATCATAATAAGTATAGAAACTGTGTTATTAAACGTGTGGGTGGCAAAAGTTGCCGCCGCTGAATGGATCGAGCGCGTCTCGAGTTTGCGGCCTTAGTCTCAGTCTTGAGTGCGAGCCGCGAAGAGGCGCTCATCGAATTAACGGATAGTTAAGCGTAAAAAATGCGTCTAATTCGACGCACGCACTGCCAAAAAGTAACCAGGGTCTAATCCTAATCCCTAATTAGAGACTGACTTTAAATTGGCATTGGTAATTTGCAACTTTGAATTTGTTTTCTTTTTAGATGGCAATACCGCCACCACCGGGACCACCGCCACCGCCAGGACCGCCGCCGCCACCGGCCATGGGCGGACTGAAGCTGGGCGGCGGCGGAGGAGGAGGCGGGCCTGATCCGCGCTCCGCTTTACTCAGCTCCATTCAGAAGGGCACCAAGCTGCGCAAAACGGCCACTGTGGACAAGAGTGGTCCGGCGTTGTCGGGACGTGTTTGCGATTCAGAAGCTGCGTCCGCCTCAAAGCGCACGCTCAACAACAACACCAGCAGCAGCAACAAAAACAACAACAACAACAGCAGTAATGTTGGCAATGGAGCGCCCAAATTAGGCGGCCTGTTCGAAGGCCTGTCACAGATGCCAAAGCTGAAGCCAGTTAATGGCGTTCGTGGTAGGTTCAACTATATAAAACATATATATATATATATCTTCTATATGCAAATTAACATTGAGTGTATTTTGTTGCCCAATTGATTTCCGTTTTGGATATTTGGACGCAAACGCCCACGCTTCACACATCACGCACCAACAATAATAAACAACAGCAGCACCAGCGGCAACAGCAACAACAACAACAACAACATCATCATCAACATCTTCGACGCGCAGCAACAGCCCCCCCACTGCCGCAGCCAACAATGGACCCATGGACTTTAACACAGAGCTCACCAAGCATTTAACATTGAAGCGTCAGAAGCAACAACAACAACAACAGCAACAAAAGCCGCAAGCAACCAACAACAGCACACATATCAATGCAACCGAAGCAAATCTGAGAACAAATCGCGGACCTCCACCGCAGCCGCCAAAGGTAAGTTGAAGAGACCCACACAAAGAAACTATTTCGAGCAGTGTATAAATATCCAAGCCAAGGCAAATAAGTTACAGTTATAAATTAATCTATAATATAGCAGAAACATAAACTAAAAGTGCATCTATTTAGGAAGCTATAGTTTATATATATTTACCAAATATACCTAATTGTATACTACACATAATATATTATATATACATATATAATATAGTACACAAATAAACTATTTAAGTAGATAAAGTTATATTGTAGGTTTATATTAATATACACATTTTACTCTGCTAAATTACCTAATTGTATAATACATATAAAATTATTATTTAGTTTTTTAAGCTAACCTCTGATAAAAGTTGCTAACATCAAGTAAAAGTAAGTCAAATAGAATTTACCAAAAATAAAAAGAGAAAAATCAAAAACTAAAATAAATTTAATTTACTTATATTTAAGTGTTGAAAGCTAATCTTAAGCACTACAAAATAAAAGTAATTTTAAGCCAGATTTTGAAATTGAAAGATGTTCGAAAGGCACAAACCTCAGGAACCCAAATTACTTGACCTCCTAATTTCCTAATTACTCGACCTCAATTTTTAAATGGTTTCTTCTTCTTTTCTTATTACGTAAACTAATATTACTTTGTTATTCTTGAGTTATCAAAGAAAAGCTCCGCTCATAAATATCAGGCTAGTGTATGGTTTTATTAGAGCTAAAAGCTGTGTGTCTATAGTTTCTGAATATTCTTGCCTAATAAATATAGTTTATGCTTCTATTATCTAGGGTCGCATTTTTGTAAACTGGTAATTAGAATTAAATTGACTAGTCATATAAAAACTTGTTTAGACAATTTCTAAGATATAATCATTTAGAATTTATTTATTTATTTCTTAAGCTTTAGGCTTAGATTATCTATTAAGCAGCTCATAATTGAATCAATGTCGAAATTGTGTTCACATTTTCTTGCCTTTCTGTTCTATTCCGCTCGGCTAGAACTCCAGCGAATCCATATTGGAGCGCATGAACATACCTCGTACGCCGCCCACGTCCAGCGTCCAATCCAATGTGAATGCCACCTCGATGGCGAATGCCAATGGCAATGCCAAGCCAAAATCTGCGTCGCCCACGCTCTCGGAGAGCGGCAGCGTGAAAAGCAAAGCGGCTAATCTTAGGTGAGTCTCTCTCTCTCTCTTTCTCTATAGTTGACAGCTTCCGAGCGGGATCAAGTTTTACCTATTTTGTATGGTTTATTAACGTTATTCCTTAGTGATTATGTTTTTACTTGTGTTTTGATTTTTGAAATTTTTGTTTTTTGAAACATTATTTTTGAAAATATTTTTGTATAAATTTTTTGTTTTTGGTTTCTTTGCCGGGCATTTTTGGTTAAACCCCATTCCACCAACCAACCAACACATCCACAGTATCTCGTTAGGCAATAGTTTTGTAAATAGTTCAATTACAAAAACAACAACAACTAGCGCAACAACAACAACAACAAGCGCATCAGCAGCAACTCCAATCCCAAGTCGAACAACATCATCGGGAAACCTGCGCAATTTGGCGCCAAATAAATCGACACTGTTTGGTGGAAGTGGTGGTGGTGGTGGAAGTGGTGCAGCAGCAATTGGTGGTGGTGGTAATGTCTCGCCCACGCCCACAACACCCGCACAACAACAACAACAGAAGCCGGCCATTGGCTATGGCAAGCCAAATTTTGCGCCAAAGCCGCCGGGCCTGCAGCAGCTGGTGCTCTCCAATGGGCATCAGCGTCCAGCGGTTGCGCGTCATCACAGCATGAAGTCACCCAGGTATAGCATCCAACCATCTACTCGCCTATCTATAAGCATCCATAAATCTCTCTGGCTTCGCACCGCTTGCCGCTCACAAATGCTCCAGATGCTGCGCTCATCTCCTTTACCGCAAGATGGATTTACTTTTACCCGCTCCAATTGCACAAAAAGCAAATACTGCTTCTTCTTCTTCGATGGCCTTTAACCAATTTTTTATATATATCGCTATCCTTTGCACAGATCTCCACCAGCTGCTGGCGGTGTCAGCGGACCCGTCTTCACAGCGCAGCAACATTTTGGCACAATGCGCGCTCCTCTCCAGCAACCGCTGTTGCTTCAGTCCAGTGAGTGCATCAGCGGCAGCACAAACAGCATCACGGGCAGCATTCGGTCTGCACCCAATCCGCCAAAGAGTAAGTATTTTTGTTTTTTTAGTGTATATTTGGTGTAAACGAACATTCAACCGGGTGGGGTTTTTCAATTCTTTTAGAAATTTAATCGTGTTTTCTTTATAAAAATAATAAATACAAATGTGATCAAATATGTGGAGAACGTAGCTAATCTAATCATTATTCTAATTAGACTAATTACACGTATTAAGAGAAAGTTAAATTAAATTAAAATTTAATTAAGTTCTAACCGAAACAAATCAATCACAAAATTAAGCGATACATAATTGATAATTATTTAGAAATCAACAAAGATATTACAATAAAATATTAACCAATTACTTTTCTTGTGTATTTTTCTTTGACTCGATCTGTAGCACGCCCCTCGGTGAAACCGCCGCCGCCGCCGACGCCGTCACGCAGCATATCCAACAGCAATTTGAGCAGCATTGCAGCGCCGTTCAGTGCCGTGAACACAGCGCTCGTCCAGAGTGCATCCATCAGCACATCGGCGCCGTCGCCACCGCCGCAGCCGCCTTCCAGTTCGAGCAGCAGCAGCAGCGTCGCCGCTTTGCGGGATCAGTTTCGTGTGGGTGGCAGCGGAACGCCGCCGACTCCGCCGAGCGGCGGCATCACGGCCAGTCCGAAGTCGGCGACAATGCGCGAGAAGGTCAATCCCATCATTATAAACGGCGGCCCCATCAATCCGCCCACGCTGCCGCCCCATCGCACCTGCCCACCGCCTCCGCCCCCGCAGCGACAGTCGAGCAATGTAAGTTGGCCAACAACAAGTTGGCGCATAGGCCAAAGGTAACAGCAACCAGCTGAGAAAGCGCAATGCAGTTAGTTAGGAGAAGGTTGCACTGCAAGAAATTCAGTAGTTGGAAAATCATGATAATCAGTATAAAACCAGATAGGGCAGGGCTGAGGTTTAATATTAGTTGTTATTTATAGTTATAAATAGAAGTAACTTACCTTCATGTTTTGCCAAGTGTATAAGACAGTCAGATGAGCTTGCTCGCTCTCCCACTCTCCCACCCTCTCTCTCTCTGTATCTCTCCCTGCGCGTTCGCTCTTTGCTCTCAGCTGCGCACCTTTGTTTTGGTTTAGCTTTTTTAGTACCTTTATGGATTTTCCAATAATACACGACCTAAAGAGCTCGGTTTGATTGCACGGTTCGCATTGTCGCATTGTCTCCACGCTAGTTTTGTTTTGTTTTCGTTTGTGTGCAGTTAAAGTGCAGCTACAGTTATTGTTGTTATTGTTGCTAGCATGTGAAGCGTTGGGTGTCCAGGAATCTGTGCAAGATTAAGCAACTGTGCAATCCGAAATCGAAATCGAAATCGAAATCGAAGATGATGCTCAATCAGAAGCGCAACGTAACTAGTGCACTGACATTAAAATCATTTGAAGAGCCCCATTAAATCTGTATTATCCTTTGTTTTGCAGGCTGGTTCCCAGCAGCAGCAGGCACCAGTTCCGCCTCAGCGTCACTCCTCGATTCGGGCTAATGCGCCGTTGACGCCGCCCTCGCACATGGCCAATGCGATGCACAATTTTGGCAGCAGCGGCGGCCTCTCAACGGGAACGGGAGCGGGTTCGGGCGCATCAGTGGGTCGATTGGTCATCGATTTGGAGGCAAAGTTTGGCAAGAGATTTCATAATGTCACCGAGTTTCCGAAGCCACCTCCGTTTCTAAATATACAAAAAATCTATCCTAGTCGCACGCTTAAGGCAACCAATGGTATGTAAAGGATATGCATAATAGGTGTGAGTATGTGTGTATGTGTGTGTGTGTGTGTGTGTGTGTATGTGTATGTGTATGTGTATTGGAGTCTGTGGGTCAATTCCACTGTTAACGCAATCTTTAAGCGCCGTGTTAAAAATTACATATTATTATTATTACATTTCTTATTATTGTTATATGCACATATGGAATGCTGTTATATAATGAATATATTATTTTTATTATTATTTATAAGTACACACCATAAACTTTAGCATATGATTTCGATTAAAACTCTTATCTATATAAAACGATGCAATTTTTAATTGTCTTTAACACACACACACACACACACACACACACACACACACATACACACAAACACAGGCATAAGCCACACACATATGTTAAACAAAAATTTTAATGTTAACAATTTTAAAGTTAGTTTATTTAATTGCCCAAATACGCGAAAATGTATAAAAATGTTATTGTATATCTATAAATATTAAACAAGTTGATAGCTTTATTCCATAATTTTGTTAAAAATACATACATATATATATATATATATATATATATTTAAATCAATTTGTATGTTAGCAAAGAGAAACAAAGCGATATTATTACTAAGCACACGCATATTATGTATTTTTATAGAAACATATGTTTTAATATTATTATGCCTCTTATGTTCATGAAACAAATTGCATTATATTCAAGTCCTAATGCATTATATTTGTAGAGCATGCTTTTACTTTTATGTACTCGTATGTATTGTCTACAATCGGCTTCGCTTTATTTTATATATATATATATATATCTATATTTTGTACATGTACTTTTATAACTTATCTAAACACGTACAAGTGTCTATGTTTTAATATCGATGAATATTTAATTTTAGCACAAGCACATTATTGTTTTATTTGAAGTTATTACGAATATAATAATAAAAGAACAACAAAATTCAATTGATTTTTATATACATTTTACACACACATTGTTTGGTCCTCCATATCCTTTGTGCTCCCATCCTTTCTACTTTATCTTTGTATCATTTGTGATTGTTGCTTGCTTGTAAAATTTTCATTGTTACTAGGCAAAGAAAATCGACAACTTTCTATGTAATATTTCAATATATATATATTACTACTTTCCTTTTCTCTTTGTCTCCCCCACCAAACTTATTTGTCTCTCTCTCTATCTAACGCTTGCAATGCAGAGACAGCTTTGGTGCCCAGCAACAATAACAACATCAACAACAACAACAGCGTCGCTGCATGCAACAACAATGCAAAAGCGCCAACGGTACTGAAACCCGCCTATGTGCCGCTCAAAAAACATCGGGCCCCCGCACCGCCCCCACAGGCTGGCGTGGCCGCCGCCACAGTGTCTGTGATAAGGCAGTCGAGTTTTCTCTATGGCGGCAATGCTGCATCAGGCGGTGGCGCCGCAGCTGCGGCTGCAGCTGCAGCTGTCAATGTGCGTCCCAAGTCGCAGCCGGCTCCCAGCGTGCCGCGCAATTCGACGGTCTATTAATCTGGGTGCCCGCATGTTACCTTAACTGTAAATGATATCGATATTTATGCTTTGTATATATATATGTATGTATTTGTATCTGCATGTGTACGTGGGCGTGTGTCTCTTTCATCATGTTGTTGTTGTGTGCCGAGTCAAGTGTGCGTGCGAGTGAGAAGTTGTGCGTCTATGTAAAGTGTATAAAATATAACCAGAACAATAATAACATAACAGAGACAGAGATGAGAGTTCTATGGGGTGTCGGTAGATCAATTAAATAAGCACAGATATTTATGTATATAAACAAGAAAACAAGCGAAAACAGCTTATTATTAATTTTTGGTGTTAGTTAATGTTAGAAATGGGCACGCGTCGCAAATTTTCAAACACGACATGAACACGAAACAGTTCAACATTTTTTTTTATGTTGCCAATACAGAGATTAAAAAAATAATTAAGATTTCTATATTATAATTTTTTTTTAATTTTAATGATTTTCATTATTGAGCTGGCACAAATAAATTTAAATTTATATTGTGTATATAAACAAGAGAAAAAGGCTCATTATGAATTCCTGAAGTTAGAAATGGACACGCGTGAGAATTTTTAAACACATATTTATACCCTGAACCCATTGAAAATGGGTAAAAAAGGGTATAATGGTTTTGTGCAAATGTATGTAACAGGCAGAAGGAAGCATCTCCGACCCCA
>SCDY01000989.1:0-39690 GCA_004143825.1 Drosophila micromelanica | reverse complement strand
CTATGGGTCCAAGAACTTTACATGTCAAAATTTTTGTCGATTTTGGCATGATTTTTGACCAAAAATTTGACCCCCCCAAAATCGGCTTAAATGTTGTTTATTATGCTAATTATGACAAATACAATCGATTAAAAACCGAAATTCGGAATTTTAAATTTAAAAAAAAAATTTTTTTTGAAAATACATAAGGGGGGGTTCATGCTTTTTTGACTAAAAAATTCCAAAAAAATTTATTTTCGAAAATGCATATATTTTGAATGTAGAATCAATATATATGACAAATCATGACCAAAATGCCATCGAACGTGAAAATCAGTTGAGTTTTGACAAAGTTGTGGGAATTGGAATTGTGGGAACTATGGGTCCAAGAACTTTACATGTCAACATTTTTGTCGATTTTGGCATGATTTTTGACCAAAAATTTGACCCCCCCGAAAATCGGCTTAAATGTTGTTTTTTATGCTAATTATGACAAATACAATCGATTAAAAACAGAAATTCGCAATTCTAAATTTAAAAAAAAAAATTTTTTTCGAAAATATATAAGGGGGGAGTACATGCTTTTTTGACTAAAAAATTCCAAAAAATTTTATTATTTAATTTGTGTGGTGCATGTTTTTTTTGGCTAAAAAACTCAAAAAAAATTATTTTAAAAAATGCATGTGATTTGAATGTGGAATCAATCTATATGAAAAATCATGGCAAAAATGAGTTTGAATTATGGGAACTATGGAAAATGTGTAATAAGGACATGCATTGTTGATAAACAAATTTTGAAAAAAATTGTTATATTAAGAAATGCATACTGCATACTTTTATCTTTCCGGCTTATTAACCTGATAGCCAACGGACAGCAAGGCGGACATTGTACAAGCCCAATATACTCTTTTCACTTCGTGAACGAGAATAAAAAGTAAAAGTTGTCGTTTAGCACAAAACATCTTCATCACCCTTGACTCTTGTAACGTGGAAAGGCACGTGTAAGATCTCTTAACACCAAACTAACAACGCACTAAAAGCACTTGCAGTAACAAATTTTATGAAGACACATTAATAATAAGTTTGTATTCTTTAAAAAAACGTCGTTATTAATATTAAATTAGATAAGATAATTTTTCAATACAACTTAATTAGATGTTATAATTTGGCAAATTATTCGAGTAATCAAGTCAAAATACATATTACTAACACAAGCCCGACCCTCCTTTTCTTACACACAAAAATATTTATACCTACCAATTTAAATCAACTGTAAGCCCCATCATTTAAGCTGTTGCAAAATTGCAAAGTCATGAGGGCATTTAAAATAGTTTTGCTTTCATCGCAAAATTGAATCTTATCTCGCTAAAAAGTGTGTAACAGGAAGAAGAATACGTTTTCTGTAAACTATATATAATCATGATTAGCACAAAAGCAGAATTGATATAGTACATCAAATTCAAAGAGTATGAAAGCCAGAATCATAAAATCTGCCACTAAAACTCTAGTATAGATAATAAAGATCAAGACTTTTTCGCTTTTGAGATATGTTTGCTCGTTTCCGTTACCAAAGACAAATTTGCCATCTTAAATTAACGACCATATTTCGTTTTCCAACCAACTCTTCTCTGATTACCTTAAGGTGGGTATTTTATTGATAACATTAGGCGTTTAATGCAAGTCCGTATGTCACTTTTTACACATATTTTTTTTAAGTATAGTTAAAGTATAACAAAGATCGTTTACCTCAGCAGAGACGAGAAAAGTAATTTTTTAATAGCACGAACGCTTTTCGTGTGGATAATGAGGTGCAGAAATCTAATTGCTGCTAAGGTACAGTCTCCCGACAGGGACACATTCGTGCAGCCCTTTTATTGAAGGAATGTGCACAACTCTTGGCACGACAGCTGCCCCAGCGATATTCAATCTGATGAGATTGCTCTCCAGCAGGCCCACCATGTATGTATCTGGTATATAGAATTTATAGCACACATCATTGAAATTACACTGAACAAATCACAGTTTAGAAACTTGCAGGAATGTGATACTTTTTTAAAGCAACTTAAATCACATAATTATTATTATAAACTGAGAACCAATCTTTTTAATATGTCTCGATGTTCAGCATCCTAAATTGGTCAATTAGACAACTCATCTTTTAGATTAGTTTTTAGATTACACTTTTTAATGAGTTTCTAATAGAACGCATTAGATTCAATAAAATCGAACACTTATCTTAGATAACCGAAGATTAAGTTCCGTAAGATTTAGAAGTTATGAGTAAAAATGTTTAAACTTAGTTACACACTAGAATTATAATTAAAACAATTCTTTTTATTTTTATAGAGCTTTTGGCTGACAGTTTAAATGCCTGCTGCGTTCAGTCTAGAACAAAAATTTTTAAAAAATATAAAAATATTTCCGTAATATTCCCGTTTCTCTCAGTGAACATGTGACTCTGTTTTGTATGTATAAATACTATTTTTTAGGCTGTACTAAAGTTAGCAGCTGGGAGCCGAAAACTTGGCATGCGTCAGATGAAGTGTGAGGACTTTTGCAATTTAGAACTATTAAAATTTATAAAATAACGAAGCACGCAGAAGCAAACTGTAAATGAAAACTGAAGAGGTTCTTGGAACGCGAACGCCCACTTGAAGTTGGCCAAAATAATGTGCAGTCTCTGCAGCATTATTATTATTGGCGACACCGAGATGCAGGCAGGCAGCGATTCACTTTAAGATGTGGGTTGGACGCTCAAAAACATTGCGAGCCTTCTCGCCATTATCCAGCGGCCAGGCCGGGCGACTGCTGCATTCTGTTGCGCACCTGCTTCAAGCACGAAGAGCTATATGTATATATGTATAAATTTATATACATGTATTTGTATATAAGTGGCGTTGCAGCCGATGGTGTGCATCATGCAAATTAATGCACCCTCAGTGCAACAGGAAACAGGCTTCGTGCAGATTTGTATCTTTATCTGCTGGAAGACCAAGAAGAAGGTAACTGCTGTCTGCTGCTGGTCGTTGGCCACACGTCCGCTCCCTCGCACAGTTAGGTGCATTCATCTCAATTAATTCACTTACATAGCAAAAAACAACAACAACTTTACTAACAGCAATAAAATACGCCTATGTACACATTGTGGACCCGGCTGTGGAGCTCACGAATTCCGCATCTAAGCTGAGCACTTTTCTGCAATTAATGATAAAAGGTCGTCGTCGTCGTAGTTGTCAGTGTCTCTTAAACAAGGAAAATTAGGAAAGCTTTTTAATTAGGACCATCACGCAAGCGATGCAAAAATTATGTACTTCAGATTTCTGGAGATACTTCAGATGTCTGCCCTCTCTTGTCAATAGAATGTTCATTAGGGCGCATTGTCATTAAAATATTGATGTTAACTAGCATGCAGAGATAAAATGAAGCTTAAAGAAATGGCCAGCGATAACGTCGCAGTCGGAATTTTTCAACTAGACAATACTCTGTTCACAGCATTGTAAAAGCTGAGAAATAGAAATCTTGATTATGAGATAAGCGACATTAAAACTGTAACTATAAAAGGACTTTTCAACTAACGACCAAAAATTCCAGCCAAGAAAATTTTACTAAAATAATTATTTGAAAGAAACCACAAAAACTAGCATGTAACTTTTATCTAGAGGCTTTTGAAAACACAGTCCATAGCTTTTGATATCTCCATTTGAAAATCTATATTTTTTGAAATCGTAGAAATAAGAAATTCAATTAAGTAAATTAAAAGTATACTTGTTTGTTTATTTGCGTTATATCTTAGTGAACAAATTTTGTATGTGACTGTTTTAAATAGATGGCTCGTTTTTGGAACGTCCTGCCAGGAAGATCAACAGGACTCCCTTTTAATAATGACAGCTGCAAAGCTGATTCCTGAGATTTTTACCATCTCAAGGTCGAGCATCTTAGCAAATGTCAAACATTTTCAGCTCCTTTTAGCATTAGTTTCGGTTGGATAGCATAAGGAGTTCCTGTGCTCAGTAAGTAATTTAATTAACTGCAAACAGATTTGGCACAATTAACCTTCAAGTTCTAGTCTGCGCACCTATCGAGAATTTCTGCCAAGTTGTGAGCCATGCTAAACAGCTGTGTCATCATCGTAGGTCAAGAAAAATTGCTAAATCAAGTGCCGATTTTGATCAAAAACTCACACACAAACATTTTGATGACCACTGATTTTTTTAAAAATCACATTTCATGGTATTAATAAGCGTGATAATATTTTGAATCGCCTTAGTTAACTTATTTTGCCAATTTTATCGGTTTGTTTTGATTACAACAACCGATCAAATTGGCAAAATAATAAATATTGAGAATACAACCAACCTTGTTATAACTTGTTTTCTTTGAGCTTGGCAAATATTTAAGTGGTAACTTGGTCTTAAATAATCGAGCCTCAAAGAGTTCAATGACTTTTAATCAACCCCAAAATTTATTTTTAAATATGTTTTCATGTATTAAGGAAACCACAACTTTATTTTATAATTAAAAACAAAAATTTTTGAATGAAGCTCGTTTTCCGCATTTTAAAATGTTAAAAATATTTTTAAAAAAATGTTCCCTAAATATTTTACCCTTTGATGCTTCAATCCGTTTTTAAGTAAGACTCCTCATATTTTATTTTAAAAAGAAATTTTTATTGTTATTAAATTAAGTACACATATCGGCAATAATATACGTATCATATAAAGTAGATATATATATTTGTATATATAAATAAATAATATGATTTCTGATGCTTAACGTCACTAAGCTTTCAAGAAAATTCTTCATTCATCTAAGCTACTCGGTAAATTAGAGAAAGTAAAAACTCTCTTTAAGCTAGAACTGATTGTTACAAATGTCTGCGACTAAAAACCTATTTCCGAAGTCACAAAGGTAGTTCAAGACACTATTCAAACTACCTTTATAAGTGTGGAAAATAATGGTAAAGTATACAAAGTAAGAAGTACATAGTACATACAGAAAAAATAAATAGTATTGAAAAATAAGTATCCATTAACCAACAAACAATCCGCGACGCTTATATATATTTATATACTTTACACTCAAATCGCGCACTGACTAGACAAGACTAATTCCTTAGGCAGCCAAGTACTACACACAGTGTGTGTGGTATGTATGTGCTCCGCAATCGTGTTTGCACCTGTTGAAATTAACTTGTTCGATTTGAGGGCGAAACTAATGAGAGCCTAATAAGAGTGCTGGTAAGACTGCAGCTTCTGACGGCGTTGATAGCAGACAGTCCAAATGCCAATAATGGCCAATTGAGTGAGCAAGAAAAATGTGGCGGCAGTGATGAGTCCTTGAAGAAAAGAAAGGTGAACAAATCACAAATGTTAGTTATTGCAAGCATAAAAGATTAAAAAATAATAAATAAAATATTTAAAAAAATTAAACAAACAAAAAAAACGAAATTTCTTTTAAAATTTGACAGTTTTCGTTTCTTATTGAAAATTTAGTTATATTAAAAATCTAAAAATACTCACCAATTGCATTCACACAAAAGCCTTGTCCCGGATGGGTAGTCTTGAATTCCGTTTCATTTCCCTCAGCGTAATCCCCGATCTTAGACTTACGACTCTGCTGCTCCTCAAAGCCGAACTTGTCAGTTATTTGAATTGACTGCACTAGGAGCATGTCTGAGGGCGTGTTTACTTCACGTTTATGGCGCATATTAAATGTAGCTGAAATAAAAACAATATTTATTTTTTTGAATAAAAGAGGTACATTAAATATCAATAATGTAATTCTCTAAATTCACATTTTGTCTCACCTGTTGTGTTTAACGATCGACGTTTGCGACCATACGAAAGCAGAGATCGGTATTCGCCACTGGTGTCCTCCTGGTCGCATTGAACCGGTTCACAGCTGGGCATACAGGGTGTCACCAAAGCGCGGAACTGAACCACTTCGCTGGACGGGAACTTGAACGCATCGAAATTGGAGAGCAGTATCTTGCCAGTGGGGGAACTCTTATAGATGGGGCCCATGATAAAGTGATCGGTGGGGCAACCGTTTGAGTCGATCAGCGTAATCTCCGAATTGTCCACGCCGTCCAAGGCGACCAGTTCGCGAACGAAAATCTCGTAGGGACTTTGCTCATCCAGAATTTGGAATTTCAGCGCCAACGGATCGCCCACTTCGGCGGAGCGCATCATATCGGAACCGTCGCGCGAGGTTATGCGCATAATAACGTTCGGGGAGTCCACAATGACCTCCTCGGACAAGGCCGGCGTCAGATCGCCGCGCACATCCAGGTTGACACCGTTCGTCACGGACTTGTTGCTCAGATCGTATTGGCAGGCCAGGGCCAGGCCCAAGTCGGAGGACGTAACTATCATATCATGATGCTGTATAATGATATCGTTGACATAGCGACCTGCACTGCTCTGGCGCACATTGCATTCCAGGTCGTGGTAGCTCATCCGCAGCTCAAACTCCAATGCGCTCCTCACATCAACCGCGCACGATCTGGGCGATCCCTTGGCATAGACCTTGCCGCTAAACAGCTTCGAGGTGCGAATGCGCGCCAACATGTCCCCGCCGCCACACTCGATGGTCACATTGTAGCAGGAGGCTAGCTCATAGGTGGATGCCTCCGGCACCTCCAGGTAGGGATCCTGAACGTCTGTAAGCGTGGCCCGGCTGTGATGTGACAGACGACAGACCATGTCACCGGTGTCATTATAATCATACGAGTGGCATCTATAACGAAATAGAGAGAATGAAAAATATATAAATGATGTTGGAGCATGGATGCTCACCTATATGGAGAATTTAGGCAGAGTTCACGGCACTCGTCCACACTGCTCACTTCTTGATATACCGAATCGACCGTCTTTAGAATGCGGCCAGGCAATCGCTTGAATTCGCATAGCTTATTTGGCTCCTCGATGCAGTGGTTTTCCAGGTAGTCACTACCTTCCATGACCTGAAAGGCACTTGTGCCAGCCAATGTCGAACGATCCATTTCACTAAGTTCACAGGCGCCTGTGGCTCGTTTATAGTTTGCCGATCTGTATATAAAATATAAAACGTGTAAAATATATTAAAATGCTGCAGCGGGAATAATAATTAAACAAACAACAAAAGTAATAACAGCTTAAAACAGTCAAGATGTTATAGAAGTTGTCGTTACAAAGTACAGCTGAAAAGAGCTGCTCTTAAATTATGAAATTGTCGATTTTTGCAATTCAAAAAGAGCTGAAAGCTTTATCTGACACAAGTATAAACGAGCATATTTTTAATTTATATTTTTCTTTTATTTTTTTAAAATTGCGTTCATACAAAGAGACGTTTCTTTAAAAAATTTCCCCAGTGGAAAACTTTTTTAATTTGCGTATTATCCGAATAGTCTTAAACTTATTTTAGTCAATCAATGTGCAAAATCACAAGAATTTCTTGAAATAATTAAGACAACTAAATTTTTTTCAATAAAATTAAATGATATCTTTAACTCTAAATTACCTGCATGTGAATTCGGTTTCGCTGAGGCAGAGCTCAAAGCATTCGCGCCTTGAGGCGACTGAAACGCTGCGCTTTACTTCCGACTTCAGCTTATAGTTTTGGACACGATCGACAAACCAGGCCCGGCCACAGGGCTTCACAGAGAGGCAAGATTTTTGCGCATAGATCGTGAAAACAGGAAACTGCGATTTCGTTAAAGCACCTGTAAGAACAATTTAATTATGGTTTTTTCTATGAATATGTTAACCAAAATACGAAAAAAAACGTATACACTAATTAACACTATTTGAAGATGCAAATGAAGTGAAAAATGTAAATTGCAAATTACCTGGAAGTTGATCAGCGTGCGCTGAAAATAGCACACAGAGGCCCGTCTCGTAGTTCACGGACTGACAGGTTTTATTCTTCAGGCAAGTTGACAGACAATCCGTCAACATTAAAGTACCAGGCAGGGAGTCCAAAAGCCTACCAGGTGCGGAAAATACATAGCTGCCAAAAGGGAATATAAATAAATAAATAAAATTGCAGTTTGACAGTTTTTAAGAATAAATATTTAATGTGAGTGTATTTGAATTTAAATTATTCTGGATTTAACAGCTTGTCTTCCCCCACTTACCCAGTAACAATTTCAAAACCAACGGCATCTGCATCGCAAAGCGCATTGTTTAAATAGACCTCATTCTCGGGCAGATGCAACGCGTCTTTCGACTCCAAATCTATGGCGGCTGAGACATCAAAGGCAGAGTTTCGACTCTCAGTCTCAACGGCCGGAACTATGTCATCCGTTGGGACGGGCTCTGTTGTTGTTTCTGCTATCGTTGGATCTGCAGTTATGACAGTTGTCTGTTCGCTAAGATCGGCCGAATCAGTGTTAGTCTGTCCGTCTGTCGCGGTTTCGATATCCGATTTGAGCTCTTTCGCTTGAGTTAAACACAACAATAACAGCCCAATCGCAATCTGTTGTAAAAGGGTTTTTCTAAATAGTCCAGAAGCCATTATGACTCTTAATCTGTTGGCTGGAAGGAGAGAAAAACAAAAAAATAATAAATTTATGAATTAACTAAAATAAAAAATAAAAAAATGAAAAATGAATTTAAAATAAATTGACTTGCATTTTTATTACACAAAAAACCGGCGGGTAATAAAAATATAATTAAATTTGAAATGCACACATTAAACTTATTATTTGATAATTGAAAAAATATTCTAACCGATTACTAAAAAGTATAAAATATAAAAAAACTGCAAAAAATAAGGATGCACTCTAGCTATTTTACTTTGTTTAGTAGCTTTACAATTAAATTCTTTACTGGCACTTAAATTAATTTCAAATGCGAAATAGCTTGTAGACTATTTTATTTGGCAAGTAAGTTATTTAAAATAATTGCTCTACAAAGTTCGTAATTCTATTGTTTGTCTGTCCAATACACATCAATTTATTTGCGGTTGGGCTGGAAGCATATAATTAGTATTAGAGTCAAGAGTCAAGCTCCTGCAATTATTTATGTAACGATTCCGTTGTGCACCATGAAGCAAGTATGTGCTATATTTCATAACAGCAACGCACGTCGCTGACCCCATGGACTCCATTGGGTACGAGGAAAGTCAATTACCTCTTGGGGGAGTGAGTGACCTGGCTTTTGTTCTGGTTGGCTGGTTAAAACTGTGAAGCGACTGCCAAGTTAATGACCAACATTTATGCTAGATAGTTGGGAAGTGAAGATAATAAAAAGGTTGTGAACTTTTACATTTCCTCAAATTGTATATCGACATAGTGCCCAGTTAGGCAAGTAACAGTGCTCTCTAGTCAAGAGTGATCAACGAGCATAATACCCTGTAATCTTAACAAAAAATATAAAATGCAATTCCATTCAATCAGCTATGGTACGGAACTGTTTTCTTTTTTTATTTTTTATTTACCACAATAACGAGCTTTAACCACGGTTCGAAATCTTGTTTACATAAATACATAAAAAAAAAACAAGAAGAAGAAGAAGCTCACGCTGCAGGCTCTCGTAATCTCATTATTCGAATCTAATTGTTCTCTCAAAAAATGCGGTCGGAAATCGATAGTTATCGTTGCTTGGCATTTATAGCCCTGGGTTAGGTTAAGGTGGAGAGCCAACAAAGACGCTGTCTCCCTTGCACCCGGGACTTTGTTGCAAATGGGGCGTCTAAACGTGTTTGGTCTGAGTCAAAGATATTAAGAAGTGAAAAAACCATTAAAATAATAGAAGACAGACGACAGAAAACAGACAACAGAGTCTGGCGACTGCTCACCCAATTTCACTTTCCCCAAAAGCCGCCTCAAACCATAACATTTAAAACCGATTTGGAGCTCGATAGCGCAGGTGTCGAAAGCAGACCAGATTTCAAATAGATTTTAAGCAGCTCGAGAGTAAGTAATAAATAGGGAATACCCATAACGAAAAAAAAAGAAGTTAGCTATGTATGTTTGTATACAATGCATACATATGCATTAGCTGAGTTTTCTTTTGCCTGCTTCCAATTCCAATTAGCAGCGTTCGCCAAGCGCGACGGCTAGCCACCGACTAGTAACAGGTATATATATGTATATAGTTCTTAAACAGCCATCGCGCATAGAATTCACTAAAAATTGAACTCACAGGTCGAAAAACTTGTTATTCTAACAGTGAATTTTACTGGGTTGATGTGTATGCGTACGCACACACACACACACACATATATATATATAGATGTGTGTGGCGTGCATCGAACAGGCTAAACATGAAAATTGCATGCTGCAGCAGCAGCAACAAAAGCTCTGGCAGCCCCATGGCCAGTTAAAGCCGTGCACCCTAATCTCCATTGGCAACAATGTCGACGCAACTTAAAGCAACGGTATTTGATACACACACCGACTCAAACTAGCGATGCATTTTCACCAACTAACAAAAAAAAATGTAATAAAAACCGGCTTTCCTCGCCTACAAAAAAAAACTCATCTCCCACCAAGTTTAATTCAATAAAAAATAAAAACCATTCTAGGTGTCTTAAGCTGCGTTTAATATCAATGGCATTATTAGAAATACAAACATTTAGATATATGTATATTTACTGTATGCAAATAACTTTTTATGGCCAGACATCAAACTCCATACGAGAGCACACGAATTGGTATGCTGAGATTCACTTGTTCAGTTTCACCACTACCTAAATACGTGGTCATCTGTTCTTTTTTTTTATTGGTTAGAAACCCAGACAATAATGAGGTCAATTTGCATACCCCGCAACCCGCATGAAAAAGGGTATACTCAAGTTGAGATATGGTTTGTAACAGGCAGGAGACCAGACCCTGATCTAGTTAATATTCTTTAAAAATTCGATAAAATACGAGCTAGAGCTAATGTTATTTTTATTATTTTTCCTTGTTTTTATTCATATTGTAATTAAATTATTCCCGTTTTTACATAATTCGCAAGACACTAAGTTTTGAAGACCTAATTTTCTAATTTATTCAACAATCGCCTCCCCACAACGGAAAAAACCAACCGCAATACTTTAAAATAATATTTTTTGCACGCACACATATATGTTTATATATATGTATATATTGCATATCACATATAAGTTTAGAGAACCCATTTCTACACTAATTGAACACGACACGTTGCTTAGGTTTTTGCGTACATCTACCAAAAAGTGATTTTCTGATTAATGACTAAAAGTGTGCAACGTACTGTGCCCGTCTGGTAGATACCCTGTAAACAGCTCGAAACTGCCTTAATATATATACATACAAAATCACAAATACATCCACACAATATAAAGCACATCTCTAACAGTTTGTTTACACATTTTTATGGCTTATACTTAATCTATACGCTAGCCAATTATACAAAACTCTTTGTCCAAAAAACGGTAGATTATTATTTAACAGTTGCAGCTTTCGAAACAAACAAATTAACTTTTTATGTGTGTAAACGAGAACGTTATTTCAAATTCAAAGCCCAAACAGACGGACAGACAAGTGTGGCTAAATTGACCCAGCTCGTAGCTTCTGATAGGGGAAATTATATGCTTTATATTCAGGTATTTGCACACCTTCAGTATCCGTTTGTATGGGAAGAGGGTACACAAATTGACTGCAAATAATTGAGTTTGTGGTAAGGTCTATGCGTGATGTCATTTTAAAGTCCAAGCCACAGCTAAAATCAATACAGCCAAAAAAAAAAAACCAAAAACAAAAATGAAAACCCGTTAAAAGAACTTTCTCTCTATTCTGCATGCTGCGAGACCTCGGCCAATTTGATTCATTCACCGACCGGCTCGATTATTTGTGTCATGAAGCCATCTGAATTTTCTAAAGGGGGTTTATCACACAAGAATCTCGGATTTTAACGGTGTAGTTCAAATAAAAGTATGAAATATGCAAAGCAATACACCTAAACAAATACAATTTGATAATCAATAAATTCCCGTCAACTTACACCCAAGCTCAACTGGAAATATATAGATTTATGTATACATAGATATGTTGACACACTTATAAGTTTTTGTTGTTGTTTTTGTTTTCTTAGGTGTTAGCGGCCAATTATAAAGCTAATTTATGAGCGGAATTGGAGAAAGAAAATGGTTAGCCCAACCTCCAGTTACCGAAAACCGAAAACCGTTAAGTTTGTTTGATCTAACATGCGTATGGGTACATACTGAGGACCGAAGAATTGCGAACCAAAAGAAAGCAAGCTCCAAATGTAAACCAAATTTGTTAGTTTAGAAAAAAAAATTCTAAATAAAAAAAACATATAGTATGAATCACTCACATCTGAGAGTATAATAAATATTTTTTATATAAATAATAAAAATATTTCTATAAAAGAGCTCCCAATTAGTATTGATATAAATAGCTAGTCTTTCACCTGCAACAATAACCATTTGAAATTCTATAGCACTATTTTCTATAGCATGCTTTAACAAAAAACCATAAATGGCAAATTCCCATCCGGCTGTGTTCTATTAAAACTGTTATCCAATAGTGCGAGATGTAACTGCAAATTGCTGCCGTGCATTAATGTTTTTTGGACGGAAGTGCTTGATTTGTATTTTGAGAATCGCAGTGCGATTTGAATGTTTTATGGCGCTCTTAGCGCTAAGCTACGGCGCCTTTTTTGTTCCCACTGCAGTCTTACAGTTTGGTGTCTTACAGAATCTTTCTTTGCCACATTTGTGCAGTGCCTACAATATATGTCCGTCGGTGTCCGTTGTCGCTGCGGTTCGAACAAACCGGTTAACATGGTTTTTGTGATTTTTCTTAGTCATTCTTCAGTAAGTGTAATGGTTTTTTGTTTTTCTTAACCTGCCAAGTATGGATAATGGTTATTTTTTCTGTTTTTATGGATGCTGTTTTTCTTTAGATAAAAACATAAAAACATATGCACGGTATAGTAAAAAAAAAGATAAATTTAAAATTTATAAAAAAATAGAATAAAATAATTATAATTCAAAAAAAATTAAATAATGATTTAAACTAACAAAGAACAGTTTATAAAAAGAGCTTATCTATCAAAATAGCTTAACTTGAACAATTCGCCAGACTTACCTTATTCTTATTGAAATCTAATCTCTCTTGTCGTTTACTGAAATACGTATATTGTATAAAATCTCTATATTTTTCAATTGGTTTTCATGTGGCCAATTTGCAAAACACTTCCAACAAGACCGATCACAGATTTTTATTGCACTTGAACTCAACCCAGAAACAGAAAGCCGAACTTGTCCATTCGATGGCTGGCGCAGAACTAAAGTCTTTTCTGGAGCCAAGTCGCTTGTTATAAAAGTTAGATAAAACAAAGTTCTGCTCGTGAGGAATGGGCCACTGCAAGATCTTCAAGAAGTTGTGGCTGAAAAACACGATCAGTCATATGGAAACATCTGCGACAAGAGAACAGAGTAAGTTTATCTAAGAGAACGCAAAAGAGAGTATCTTCATTGAAAAGAAATTGAACAAATGTTTACCCAAGCGGCCCTCATAATCGTGTTCGAAAGAAATCTCTCCACTTGCAACTCAAACTTGTTTGTGTTGTTCCTTCCCGGTAACAGGCTTAAGAGCAAACATTTCGAAAGCGGTCAATGTACGATGTTGAATGTACACCTGTTAAATATATGTTCTCTCTTTATTTCAAGTTGTCGGTAATTTATATCACCACCTTCTTGAACTAACACATATTTTCAGGTGTCTCTTTACAGTCAGCGGTAATGTGTAACAATGTCCGCACTGCAGTACCGCAGTTAAACAAGACGGAGGCTGCGTACTTGGCTATTTATCAGGGACCTGCTTGTAATGCCCAGTAATGTCACTCAATTACCGTTGCATAATTTAATACAATGGTGCATACAGTAAGATTACATAAAGTCACTTGTGGTGTATACTTTTATACCCTCTACTTATTCAAGATGCTTTAAATAGGGTATATCGCGGTTGTGCAAATAGAATTAAGAGTCAGAAACCTGCATCTGCGACCCCATAAAGTATATGTAATTACCAGTAAATGCAAATTATTTGGAATTGCTTCCCCATTAACTTGTTTTGAATGCAAGTCCTACGGCTTGCAACCTTTCATGTGGATTCTATTTCCTGTTTTGCTATTTTTTAGACGGATAATTTTTATTTTATCAGCACCTTCTTCTTTTTCAATTAGCCCCGCAAACAGATTTTTTTAAGAACCATAAATAGTTGAAGTAAGGTAGCCAAATATATATACAAGCCAAAGCGCATGATAAAAATGCTTAAATTCAAATTATATTTTATTCTTTACATTGTAATGAGAAGGACTATACGTATATATACTCTATGGGGCAAAATTACTTTCATCTGCCTATCACATACATTTAACTATTTTCAATAGTTTCAAATTCGGTAAATAATTTTTCAAATCTATAAATCAAGTCAAGCTTCGTGCAATATTTTCATTCAAAATTGATTTACTTAAAATTTAAAAACGCGCCAACGTTTCATAGCTGTTAGCTTTTCCACAACCACTTTATTTTCAATCAATTATCGATGAAGATAATTTAAATTACTTGTCATCGTGAATACTTAATAATTTTTATATATTAAATTTTATTTAATAAAATATATATAATTTCGCTTCTGAACAATCTGCCACGGGATTTTAGCTGTACTTTGAACCAAGAAATTAAATTTTTAAAGTTTTTTTAGTATATAAATTTAATATATCTATATCGAAATTAAATCTTATCGATATATTTTTTTATTCCTAAAGACGCACATTGCTTGCATTAAACAATTTATACTTCGCCTTGCGAAAATATATTTAATATGTTTCTTAAATATATATGACAATACAAATTAATCGATAATTTACAATGCAACCGCAATCTGTTTCGATGATGTTAACGCACTGTTATCTTTTGTTACAGACAGCGAATCGGCGCCAGTTAACAGCTGTCAAATTCTGACTAGGATTTTAGTTTAGTTTTTGCCATTAAACTTTAGTTTTAGGCGGCATAAATATAATAATTTAATACTTTTTATATGCAAAATTTTACCGTCTTGAAAAATTAAATTGAGGCTCACATTATTAGTTGAATTGTTTGACAAAATGAGTGCTGGCTGTTAATAACATTTGGGCAAAATGTTAAGATTTTGTCACTGTATATATGTATGTTAGTTATTTATTTTCACACTGTTTGCAGGTTAACTTTGTTGTTTAGCACAAAATTAACTTAATTACAATGGGAAAACGTCGAACGCAATCTCTGATCGACTCGAATTCGAGCGATAGTGATAGCGATGCGGACAACAACTTAGAATCGGTGAGTAATGCAAATAAATAATGGAAGGACGCCTTCGTCAAATAGCCGCCATGTAACAAATCAATGTGAAGCAGAGTTTTCTAAAAATCCATATTTTGCACGCAGGACTTGTTATCGCTGGCCAGAAAGAGAAAGAAGCCGAGCAATGCTACTAAAGCCACAAACTCGAAGTCCGATTCAGACTCGGATTGGGCAAACAATAAATCGAGCGCGCCCGCCTCGAAAAAGAAGCGCCAGAAGAAGAACAGCCGCGATTCGAGCTCCTCCGAGGAGAATTGGGACGATGATAGCCAGGATGAGGTGGCCGCGCCTGTGGAGAAGCGCCCGGAATCCGAACCAAAAAAACCAGACGTACAAAGTGAACAGGAAGAGGGTGAGGTGTCAGACAGTGACTCCGACAATGAGAGACCCAAATCCAAGTCAACTTCGTCGTCCGGCAGCCCTTCTGGTTCGGATTCATCTAGTTCGTCCTCCTCGAGTTCCGATTCAGAGTTTGATGACGGCTACGATGACGACCTGATGGGCGACGAAGAGGACCGCAAGCGGCTCAATGGGCTGTCCGAAAAGGAGCGTGAAACGGAGATCTTCAAGCGAATCGAACAGCGCGACATTATGCGCACCAGATGGGAAATAGAAAGAAAGCTGAAGCTCGCCCGGCGTGGAGAAAAGAACGAGAAGTCAAAGACAAAGGGCGAGCGTGCTAAAAAGAAGTCCAAAAAGGACAAGCGCAGTAAAAAAGCAAAGGAAATGGCACCGCCCATACCAGCATCAACCACAGTTGACATTGATGCCAGCAAAAGTAGCGCAACAGAGGCTCGTGCTTTGGCCAAGAGTCCCTCGCCCATGCCCTCGATCCGCGAGGGCCCGTCAACATCAAGCACAGGATCTGGTGGCAACAGTAGCAGCGCCGAGAAAAATGCCGAAGAGCAGAGTCCCGGTGGCGTGGCTGATTATTTTGATCACAAAGAACGTTCCAAGGAGCGCAAAAAGAACGTAGAGGCAAATAAAACCGATGACAAGCGAAGCAACGCAATGGCCATGCTCAAGGCGAAGCGAGAAGGAAAAGCCAAACGAGGTAAGCAGGAACATGACATATTTAATTGAAAACTATCTCATCTCGATTAACATTGCAGAGGAGGAGGAAGCGAAGCGTCAGGCAGAACGCGACAGAGATGACGACAAAGAGGAACTGGAGAGCGTATCTGGTTGTAAATCGGCGGTCAAGCTGAAAGCATCTGAGATATACTCAGATGATTCCGGCAGCAGCGACTGGGATGACGAGGAGAAACCGGCGGGCAAAAGATCGCGTTCGAACAGCAGCAAGGCGTCCAGTGAGTCAGAGGACGACGAGAAGGCCACCAAGAGCCCCGTATTTATAACAACCCGCGAGGACCTCAACAAGCTGCGGCTGTCCCGCTTCAAAATGGAGCGTTTTGTCAATCTGCCCATATTCGAGAGCACTGTGGTCAACTGCTTTGTGCGCATCAGCATCGGCAACAATGGCCAAAAGCCAGTGTACCGCGTGGCCGAGATCGTTGGCGTGGTGGAGACTGGCAAGATATACACCCTTGGCACAACACGCACCAATCGCGGACTACGCCTCAAGCACGGCACTCAGGAGCGCGTGTTTCGCCTCGAGTTTATATCAAATCAGGAGTTCACCGAAACCGAGTTTAACAAATGGTACGAGATCTGCCAGCAGAGCCATGTGCCCATGCCGACGATCGATTTGATCGATATCAAAGCGAACGACATTAAGAAGGCGCTTAACTACGAGTTTAAGGATGAGGATGTGGACAAGATCGTGGAGGAGAAGAATCGCTTCCGCAATCGCCCCACCAACTATGCCATGAAGAAGACTTGTCTCATGAAGGAACGCGACGCGGCTATGTTGCGCGGCGACTACGACATCGCAAACGATCTGGGCCAACAGATTGACCAGCTAGAGAGTCGCGCCTCCGAGCTGGACAAGCGCCGTTCCCACAGCCTCAATTTGATTTCCTACATAAACGATCGCAATCGCAAGCGCAACGTGCAGGATGCGGAAAAGGCCATCATGGAGGAGGCGCGCGCCAATAAAGGCATGAAGATATCTGATCCATTTACGCGGCGCATTACTCAGCCCCGCATGGGCTTCAAGGGCGTCAAGAAGGACGACGATGAGGCGTTACCAGCTCCGTTGCCACCTCCGCCGCCAGGCAAAAAGAAACCCAATGAGACGAGCACTTCCAATGCGAAGCCAACAGATGGCAAGGACTACAGTTTATACTCTCTGCACGACTTTGACATAGACCTCGATGTACCGCTGCCAGGTAAGTGCCAACAGTTGCGGTTACTCTTAAAAAGACTCACAGTTAATGACACGCCTCCATTGCAGTGAACAGCGCCAATGCGTTGCCCAAGCCGGCGAACAAACCAACCGAAACGGTGTCCAAGCGTTCACTGAACTTGGAAGATTACAAAAAGAAGCGCGGTCTCATCTAGCTGCACCGTTCAATTAATGACGTTCTTTACTTAGATTAGTGGTATTACGCGTAATTAAACGTAATCGATTATTCTGACGATTAAGGCGGAATCTTTGTCAACGCCTCATTCTGGTTGTTCGCAAATGAATCACCTATAGACATAGTTTACAAATTGTATTATGTTTACGAATATATATCGATATGTACTAATATAGACCATCCATTTTTCAATAAGGGGTGTTTTAGAAATCTCTATTCAGTCGAATTTGCAAGAATAGAATGCAAAAGCGTTTTCCACACAAAAAATACCCGCCCTGACTGAGATATCTGAGACTCCTGTTTGTGACCCGGAGATGTGTATTGACATTTTTGATTAGGGTCAGTTACCACTGGTTTATGTTTTGCACCACATGTGTCTGTATCTATGTGAATAACTATAATTTATGACCAACAATTAGTTAAAATTTACAAACAAAACTCAGAAAATGGTTTTTAAATATTATTGTAATTATTAATAGTCATTAGATCAGACAACCTTTGTAAGTTTAGTATCTTTAAGTTCCGTACTGTATTAGTTGCTGTATAATCCCATATCCAATGTTCAATAGAGTCACAATTATTTTATGTTTCCCCTTGACACATAACGTACATCGATGAACCTTTGATTACCACTAGGACACTACTTAATAAGTACAACAGCTAATTTAAATATAAAAAAAAAAAACGTTAATGCGTCGGTTGTAAGCATTCAGCGCTGTATTAATTTTAAATGAGAACTATTGTAGTCAGGTTTACAAATGAATAAATGATGATTGCCAACTCAATGTTTCAATAGATTTCTTAAATAAAACATAATTGCTCAACTGTACTGAGAGCACTGTGGGATGAGAAAACATCACTGACTCAAAGTGGACCTCGTATCGAAGCGGGTTAAGTCTTTGGGACGCCTCTTTAATTGGTTTGCAGTTTGTTTGCGCAGCTGTTGGAGCCCCTTCATGTCCACATCTAATTTAATTAATTCGATGAAATTGTCTTTTAATTGAAAGCGATCGTCTTTCAGATGCTTTGCGGGGAGTTCGACATAAACTACATAAAGTTGTTAAAGGTCACGAGAAAATTATATATATATATATTACAACATGGCATCAATGGATTTGGAGTGTTACTATAAATTTTGTCCATATCTATACATACTAACCAAATCATATTTTAAATCATTTTATTTATTTTTGGTTCGAATAAATTGCTTCTAATGGAAATATAATAATTTATAAAAATATATACATATATAAAATCTGATCATTAAAAAATATTCAGTAAAAACAAATTTATTTTTGTTAAAAAAAAATATTTTGTGGAAATAAAATAATGTAAAATATTCGCGCCAATATTTAAAGAAAGCAAGTTACAGCAATTTGCTGGCAGTTCAAAAAAAATTTTGAATGAAGTGAAAAATGGTTCAAATAATCAGAACGAGGCATAAAACCAATTCCGAAGATTGTTTAATTGTGTGTTCTTTATTATGCAACTTTTGTATAAGTATAAGTGCACTTCCGGTAAAAGTGTTTTTTATTATTGAAATCTTTGCACTCGATTCACAATTCTAACGTTGATGCATAGGGGAGTCTGTCTGCAGCTCGGACACAGGGCTTCTACGGGGATTTATGTGTGCCAGTATGCGTCCAAACGATGCTTGGGGGCCATATTGTGACCAAATGTGAATTTGAATGTGGCTGATCCGATCACAATGATGAGGCTCGCTGGCGGCGGCAACAGACACATATTGTGGCACAATGACATTTTATCTCAAAATATGCAACAGAAGCACGTTCTCTGAAGCGGAGAATGTAATAGATCAGAAGCAGCAGCAGCATCAGAATCGGATACAGAATGCTGAAAACTACCGATGCGTGGCCCATGCAAATGGACATGGTTGGAGTGGGCGTGTGGAACGCTCCGATGCATCCATAGATATTTTATATACAAGTTCACAAACATTCATGAGTACACTCAAAAGAAAAAAAAAAAATTTAAAATGTATTGCTTGGCTTTTCTCCGAGTGTACAATTAAATGTATATCAAATATGCACAAATTGCTACTAGATTTTAATATTAAATGTATTTATTATATTCAGATATTTTGGTTGTACAAATGTTATCTTGCAATAACAACGTACTTGGTTTTTTCTCCGAGTGTACAATTAAATGTATCTCAAACATGCACATATGTGCTCGAAAATACAATAAGCCTCTCCGTTGCCGAACATTGAAGGCAGCTAATCAACCGGCATCCCAGAAAGAGCAAGTGACTTTTTGAGCTGTCTTCGGCGTCGCCTCTGTCTCTGTCACCGATCTCCGTCCCTGCCCCTCCCCCCGATGCGCTTGAGGCCGGCGCAAGTGTTCGTCGACTCTGAAGCCGCATCGAACAGATTCAGATCGGCAGCTCAAGCGTTCAGTTGAGCTCGCGAGTGCAAACGCGCCGGAACATTTGGACACAGTTGAAATTTAATAGTTTAAATAGGCGACACGCGCCCAAGGGGACAGAGACTTGAAAATAGATTCGATTATCCGTCGAAACATTAAATCACAGCCTC
Organism: Drosophila micromelanica; assembly: GCA_004143825.1. NCBI lineage: Eukaryota > Metazoa > Arthropoda > Insecta > Diptera > Drosophilidae > Drosophila > Drosophila micromelanica. Next base: position 19,355 of record SCDY01000989.1, on the reverse strand, counting down.
TAATTCAATTTAAAACCAAGTGTCAGCGATATGTGTGCCGCAAAGTGCTCAATTGATCGGTTAATATCGCTTTTGGTTCTACTGCCAGTGATTATTGCCGAGCTCAATTTCAACAATGATCTGAACAATAATCAAAAACTTAAAAGCGTTCCAACCACCATAAAAAGTTTCGAAAACGACACCGTTCTATTGCCGTGCTCTTTGGACAGTAAGCGCCTGTTAAATATCCAAAAAACTAAATATTTAATTAAATGCAATTTTATTACGGTTCACAGATAGAATTAACTAAATATGTGCAGATTAGTTGACCAATATAAAAGAAACCTTGAAAGGTCTCCTTTGTGTTCGCAATTGGACACAACAATAACATTTAATTTGAGTCTAAATTGATATTCTAAAGCGCCTTGAATGAACGTACAAAAGACAGCTAAGGAAATTCGTCCAACACAATGGATTCTCTTCTTTTTTCTCTCCTAATAATAGGCACGAAAACGGATTTTATTAATTAAATGTCTACAACATAAATAGTGAAGAGTAACTTCTTTCAGTGCTTACAATTTTCTTATAGTAAAAGGGTTCTTAAAAGGTCCCATAAACTGGGAACTTAAATTCGAATAAAGTTAGACATAAACTATTAATCCAATTTTCATTAATTATTTAACTTATTTTATTTCTCGAGAAGATATTATATTACAAGATGATGTTGACTTTGAAATTGGTTTTTTTGTTTCTTATGTTTAAAATATAATTTGCTAAGATAATTAACAACAATTTTATTGTCTTTAAGCAAGTTTCAAAGTTTAAATATTTGGTTTGCCAAAATTGTTATACATTTTAATCTTATTCAACTAATTTCTGATAAATGAAAATAAAATGTTTTTTGTAGACGTATCTATCTGCAAATAAAATTTTGATTTTTTTAAACAAAATATTTAAAAAGTGTTTGAAAAATGTTCACTTTAAAATAATTTAAAAACGGGCAAACTAAAAAGAAAAAAGAAAAATTGTTTGGAAATTTTTAAAGCAGTCAATTTCTAAGTTTTATAAGTAAATAAAAATAAGAAATATAAATAAATATATTCTATATGTAAATATAAATTTAAGTATATAAAGATTACAATGAATATAATTTGAATTAAGTTCAAATAATAAATGAGGCTGTAATTAACGGACAAATATTTTATCTAGTGGGATAAAAATAATTTTTATGGATTAGGTGCCAGATTTTTTGGGATTCACAATTTTTTTTTTTAAAATAGCTATAAGAAAGAATACGCAAATTATTTTCATCATCCAATTAGATAATTGCATATGTTACCAAAGTTTGAAAATTTTTTTGTGGAACTACGAATTGGTGGCTGATATCGAAATCTGTTTCATCCGCAGCTTCGTTTCACTATGTGCGCTGGCATAAGGATGATGTGCCTTTGGTGGACTCGCGCAATACGGAGATTCCGCCTCCGGAACGAGTCGTGCTCTGGGCAAATGGCAGCCTGCAGGTGTCAAATTTGAAAGAAGAAGACACTGGCGACTACTATTGCGAGATCATGTCGAACAGCAATCACGCTGTCAAGACGTATGCGATTGAGGTGCAGTATCAGCCCAGCGTGGTCATGGAGCCCAGCGGAGACCTGGAGCTGCCCATAGGCGCCATCTTTGAAGTGGCCTGCATGGCCAAGGGCGTACCCCAACCAACGATCAGCTGGCGGCTGAATGGCAACACCTTGGACCAGCACCTCAATTCCGGCAATCGACAGAGCTACATTTTCGAGATCAAGTCGCGGAGCATGGCAGGCCTCATCGAGTGCCTGGCCACCAACGGAGTGGGTCAGCCAGCGGTGTCAGGCGTCCACCTTCGAGTATTGTGTATGTTTGGAATTCTGACTCTGGAGGCAAACAATAAAAATTGCAATTCATTTTCCCTTAGTCGCTCCGGAGGTGTCCTCGCCTCAGCCTGTGATCTACACCAAAGTCGGAGATCGTGCACACCTGGAATGCATCGTCGAGGCGGCGCCACGTGCGACGCTGCAATGGTTCCATCACGGCGTGCCCCTGAAAATGGGTGCCCACATTAACAGCCAGGAGACAGAGCTAGGCGTTACCCAGTCCCTGGATGGCTATGTCAGTCTGGTCAAGCATGTCCTGACCGTCAAGAAGGTGCGCGAGGCCGACATGGGACAGTACGAGTGCCGCGGCAACAACTCGATTGGGTTTACTAGTGCCACCGTTGAGTTGACTGGACGCCCGATGCCGTGCGTATTCAAAATCAATCCGGGCACACAGAGCTCCACGTCGCATGTGCTGGTCTGGCAGACAGAGAGCATGCTGCCCGTAATGGAATTCAAGCTCAAATTTCGACAGATTCCATCAGGTAGGAAATTTCTGATAATTTCGTTAGTTACTTAAAAACCATTTTTATTATTTCAAAAGCAAATCTAACAAGGCCAATAAGAAGCAACTGGACTGAGCTGACAATTCCAGCGCAAGTGACGATTGGTAAGCTGAGCCTATAAAAATAAATAAATATTTAAATATTTCAATAAAAATAGCATATAATTTATTTATGAAATTGATCTTAAAATATACTCTATTTGCAAGCCTCGCACAAAATTGTTTACAATTTGTAAAAAAAAAAAACGTAGCTTCGCAAATTTGGCATCTGATACTCATTTGTGTAGCTGCCAGAGCCACAGATAACACATTGAGTTTATTTTCTGTATTTCTTTTTTAAAACTTAGGTCCGATTTACATATCGTCGTACACTCTGCACGGCCTGCAACCTGCCAGTCTCTTCGAGGTCTCAGTTCTGGCGCGAAACAGCTTTGGCTGGAGCGATAATAGTAAAATCGTGCGATTCGCCACTGGCGGTGAGGGTAAGTCAAGACGCTTCTTTCGCCATTCGTTTGGATTTAAATAACTTTGCAATTGTTCCTTTTAGTTGAGTTGCCCAATTATTCAACTGAATCGGAACTGCAATATGATGCAACGGAAGAGGTCTTCGAGAATGAGATTACGCAGAGATCACATGTTTTCACAGCCAGCATGATACACAATGGGGCTCCAAACTGTGCTTACAGCACCCTCGTATTTATATCGTTATTTTTAAGAATTTGCCTCACATAATGAAAGTAAATAATGCAGATTTGTACTGATTTCAATGTTCCCATAATAAATATGTATAAAAATTCAACACGAAGGTTTCTTCCAACTTTCTAAAGTATTTTAAAATAAGAAAACAAATATATAATAAATAAAGCAAATGAAAAAATATTGACAGTGTTTATAATAATATATTCTACTTACTAGATAGAATCACTCCCGACTGGAACTAAGATTTGGATTGATCTCTTCTGGTTCGCGATCTGGAGAAATATTCCACAAGGCATCAAAGACAACCAGCTGCAAAAGGCCTGAGCCAGCAGCACAATCTTCGAATGTAATTGGTGGAAGTTCTCTTTCAATGTGGGTGCCGTATATCTTCAGCAGATTATTGTTAAGTCCAACCAAGGAAATTGGCTTGCCGCGGTGCTCTTCAAACTTCCACATAGCTACCAAGATCTGTGGCAATCGATTCACATAGTCCATCAGCAGCAAGACAGCACTCATGTTCTTTGTGCTGTTGCTGTTGCAGATCCTGCTCAGCTGCTCTTCGTACGTGCTCCTGGTGTACAGCTCGTTCTCCACACGCATGGAGCAGCGCACACAGGCTGAGCAGAACATGTTCCTCAACGACTTCTGCAGATCGCTAATATCATAGACGCATGGCAGCATCACATGGCCACTGGCCTCAACCAGCGTCGTTACGGCCGGAAGCCCGAGTCTATTTTGGTCACAGGCAATGGCCACATAGTTCTCTAGACCATTTTCTTTAATTGCCGTCAGTATATAAGTCAGAGCTTTGGCGATATTTTCGGCTGAAATTAGCTAAAATTGATTATTCGTTAAAAGTGCAAGTAAGGATATTAAGTCAAGAGCCAATTTACAGTAGTGTGAAGTGCTCCATTGTCCACATTTCCACTGGCAATGTTTTCACTTGTGATAGGCTGCTTTCAAATAAAATATAATGAATTTAATTTACTTTATCCTCAAATACAGTAAACAGCAAACTTACTGGCCATTCGAAATCCTCCGTTTTTTCATCCCAGCTGCGTAGTTTTGTCAGGCTTCTCGCATAGCAAAGATTAAGCTCCTGGCCACTCGTGCGAGATACGCAAATTGCAAAGATCTAAAGACACATAGCTATTGGCATCAGCAGACAGGATTTAATTTGCTTTACCTTGTGAACATATGGTTCTTGTCGCACCAAAAACTCATCCATATTGAGCATATACGTCTTGGAGCGGTCAATACGGCAGAGTGCGTCCGCATGGAAATACTCCAATCCCTCACCATCTTCAGTCCGGCGAACACGCTCTAGTCTCCTCTGTACTCTTCCAGATAATATCCCCAGCTCCGCCTGATTGTACAGTTTAATTTCTGCAAAGTCGTTCAGCTGCACGCGAGCTCCAAACTTTTCGATGAACGCTCTTCTTAGAGGATTAAGCTCCTGTTTTTCATTCTGTCGCGCAGCCAACAGGCGCTCAAAGCGCTCCTGCTTAGAGCCATTGGACTTCAGAGCTCTCGTGTACAATTCACGCTCCAAGTCGAGCGAACTGAATTCGGACAGTGGCATGTCCATCATTCACTTTGTAAACAAAGATTCGCGCAGTCAATTCAGTGTTGAAAATTGTCAGTGCTGCAAAAATACGCGAATTGCTAAATGTGCTATCGATATATCGATATTGTGGGTAGCTTTTACCACGAACGTAAATAATTTATTGTTCTAATTTGATGATGATTATTTGCATGAAAATAAATTGCAATTTGTATAAATCAAAAGAAAGTAAACACAAAATTAACTATAGACAACACTAATATTAAGTTAATTAAGTTTTTATTTGTGTTGTACGAAAGCCGTTATAAAAGCGACTTTCGAATGAAAACCATTATTTTGAATATTTTTGAATATATTTTCGTTCTCAAATTGTTAATTTAATTTAATTTAATTTAATTGTTAAATTCGGGTTAACGTTAAGTTCGGGTTCAAAACCAAGGCTAATGTGTGATGGCTTAAAATAATAATAATAATAATAATAATAATAATAATAATAATAATAATAATAATAATAATAATAATAATAATAATATATTTATATATCAAAGATTAAATATATTTAGTCACTTTGTCTACATCATATCTGATAACAAAAATATGATTCAGCTTTTTAAGACTTCCGTTATGATTATTGCTATAAAATGTGATAAGATTGAATAACAATTCTGGAAAAAATCTAAGAAAAGAGACTGACTGGTAGATGAATGACCCAATCATAGGTCAGCCGATGTGGTTTAATAGAACAAAAGTTTGAACCCACTGCTAAAAATAATAATAACCTTAAGTCATAAAATTCCTGTATGATGAACAACATTAACTGAGTCAATTTTTCTTTGTCCGTCTGTCTGTCTATATGTATAAACGCGTCCATTTCAGAGACTACGGAATCTTGTCTTGGACTTTTTCCGTTCGTATATACGATACACAGATCAAGATAATTTCAAATGATCGATAATCCTTCCCGTTTTTTGAAGATCGTTATTTATTTCTTTTTTCACCAGATTTTCTCTTAGAATATCTCCTAAACTATAAGAGCTAGACCACTAATTGATTTAAATATTTTTTATTATAATTCAATATTATAATTTTTTACAATAAAAAACCTGTGAGTGGAACATATATTCTTAGTTACTCAGAAAACTTTAAGTAAAACTGTTCAAATCAGGTCATTGGCCGCAAATACCCCATTACCTGTGCAGAGGGTATTTATTCAGTATAGGGCTTCAATCGGCGCAAAGCCACCAACAATTGACAATGACATTGTGATGCTCACATCCACTGGACCCAAACACGGTTTGATTATCTCTCTCGCTCAGATATATTTGGCGCCATAGAGGAACGCGGAAAAGCAGCCCCAAGCAGAACCAGCAGCTGGCGCTGCAATAACAATTGTGGCGTGGTGAGAGAGCGGTGGCTCGTGTTCCATTCCGTTGTTGCAGCTCCCCAAATGGCATCCAAGCACGCGCTACACTTACATTCAGTTCTCGCTTGAAAAGCGTCGCGACGGGTACGAAAAGAGCGCGTAGCGCACCAAAAAAAAAAAAAAAATAAGAATAAAAAACACACTCCTATCAATACTACCATAAAGTACTTGAAAACTTCAATTTGTTTTGTGCGCGCAAACAAGAACAAACACATACATAGATATAGTATCTGTCGGCTGGGCAAGCAAAAGCTTTCAAAGGCTGTATAGAAAACAAATTTGGGCGAAAGCGTTGCCAGTGCAAGTGTTTCGACTTGAAGAGCATCATCTCTGGAATGGTTACCTGGTCGTAAATCAAAATTGCTCGTACAATATGTCGTCGCTGCCAGTTGGGTTGCCTTTTGTAACGCTTCAACCGAATATCTGTTGTGGTTGTTGTTGTTTGTGTTCCTCCAACTCTCCATCTCTCCATTCGCATCTCGACCAGTTGCAGGCGAACTGAAAACCTGTTTATGCCTCTAGACGCTGGATTGGATTGTAAATGGCACAGGCACAGGCACTTCACTTTATCCATTCTTTACCTGGCCCTGGCGGCGGACGCAGCTGTCCGAGAGCCAATCTGTGGTCTGCACACACACACACACACAAACACATTTTAAACTCAGTCTATGACTCCGTGATTCATAACTAAATGTTGCAAATAGCTAATAGCTAGTGGCTAAAGTGGCATTGCCATAGCGAAGAATATTTAAATAGTGGCCCCCAATGCATTTTGGCACTTGCCGCACTCGCAATTAGAAACAACAAAAATACGAACGAGAGAACAGCTCGTACTTGTGCAATATGCAAATGCATTAGCTGCGCATTCTATAAATATGTGCAAAATGTAAAATACCCCCCGATGCTGGCGCGCAAACACAGTTGTCGTCTGTCCCCTTCGCCCCCCGTTGCCGGCAGCGTTTGTGCAGCGAACGAAAGCGAAATGGAATGCACGGAAAGTTGGCCGAGTTGAGAAGGAAATGGGAATATGGGCGAGTGGAATAACGGCTGCTGCTGCTGCTCTAGGGCAGCAGGAGCGGCCCCAATTGGAAAAGGCTGGGGGTGTCAGACAACTGAAAACAAACGACGAAAAACAACGATTGCTTTTATTTACAGTAAAAAGTTTTCAATTCGATTTTCAGGCGCAAAAGCATTTTTAGTTTTCAGTTCCCATTCCAAAAAAATAAAATCGTTGTAATAGCAAACTGAGCGCAGCTGCAGCTGCCCCAAACACACACACACACACACACACACACACAAACACACGTACGCACACAAGTGCAGCCCTTGCTTGCATCTGTGCTTGTATGGGTAAACTTGGAGCGCAATGTAAATAAACAAACGCCAACAAGACCAAAAACAAGACAACGCCAAGACAAGCAAGTCAGCAAGCACAGATTGTTAAGACCAAAAAAAAAAGGAAAAAAAAAACACAAAAGCAAAGAAGAAAATTTACTAGTGCAACGAGAGCCATTCGGAGAATACTTTTTGATTGGAATTGCAATCACACTGTCGATGCTTTTTGTTTTCCATTTTTATTTAAAAAAATTTCCAAAAAAAAAAATAATAACTCCGGTATAAATATAATTTTGATAGTAATATACCACGAACTTTTCGGTTAGGCTAAAATTTCATGTGATCTTATATTAAATATTATCTTCATTTGCAATGCTTGAAAAACCTAAGTGCAACATAAAATAATTTTTTTAATTTCGGACTAAAGTTCTTATTTTAAACAAGTTTTTCTAATTCGTTAATATAGAAATGTTGTGTATTTACTAAGTCTTGTTATGAGAATCTTATGCTTAATTTCAGAATTCTGTTTCAATTAATCTAATGCAATATTCAAAACTAAAATAATTTTTATTTTCTCAAGCAATTTGTTGAAAATGTTTCGATCGGCTCTCGTTAGAATCGAAATCGTAAAGTCTTTAAAGCTAAGGAAATGTCACGTTTGCACCTTGCCGCTCATCATTGATAAATATATTTGAAATACTCACCGTGATAAGCGTGAGTTTTTACGGCAGTCGCTGTCACCTGAGGTGTTATAACTACAATGGGCCCTAACAAATTCGACGAACTGTAAAATTAGTTAAAATGTCTGTAGTTAGAAGATACTTTCGTGTGTTTGTGGAATATGTTAACTGTGTGCTTATCCCTCATACGTACTGTAAACATGTAAATAGCCAAATGTGTATTCGGTACTAGTTTGCTGCTCTTAGCCATGTTGCATCAACCCCAAAACGATCGCGAGGTATTGCAAATTTATTTGATGAGTAGCTCACATTGTGGTACTTATGAACATTTTAGTATATGTACGATCACATGTGTATATTTACGTGGTATACACCATATGCAAACATGCTGCTGAAATACCTGTGTATTTCGATGTTTGCATTATAATACACTGTCTTGATGTTATTCGCAACACTTGTGACAACCTATTTCGAATGTATTTGATCAACAAAAAGTCTGCCGAAAACTAAATGTTAACACCTTATTTGTTTATAAGTTTCGTAGAGTTTTCTTTTGCCGAGGAATGTAAGTCTTTATGAATATATTAAATTTTTTTAAAAACATTTCTTTTTAGAATGTCGATGGAAAGGGTGTCGAGGTTTCGCTATGCATATAAAATTTTCGTTGTTGTTTGGTTTTTCTGCTGTTTTTCGTTTTTGAGTTTTCGCATTTGCACATTAATTTATTTATATGCATACATATTTGCATGCTTTTCGACTTGGCACACCCTAGCCTTGCGCCTCCCGCCTCCCGCCACTCGTCTGTCGCCTCGCTGCCCCTACCCCAACCCCAATCGAAATCGACCCGACACGACCCACTTTGCTCTGGCATTGAGGGAGCCAACCAAAGAGATAAAAGGAGAGAGAAGCTGGCCGAGAAGTGGACAACAACAAATTGCAATTTTCGCACTGAGATCATAATATCATTGAGTTGACTGCGAGAGCAGCTTGCATAACCCAGGCGAATATTAAAAGCCATGTTTACCACTTAGCTGCCAATCAGCGAACATTTGTCCACAGCTTTTAGTGGAAGCTGTTATTTCTAGCGCACAGCTGCGAATCGCAGTACACTCAGAAAAAATTTTAAATAATTTTCTTTTTCAAATATTTAAAGTGCATTGCATTTCTAAAAAGCTGTTCTTTTGATTTTATTTGAATTAAGAAAAAACAAGGCTTATATTCAGTAAATTTTTTTTGTTCTAATAAGATTTTAATTTTACCAAAAATCCCTGTATTTTTCTTTGAGTGTACAACGCCAGCTTTGGGTTTTTGGCTCTCTTAGCAACTGATTTCAAATTCAACATCTGATATATGCGGGCTTTTCTTTGATTTAGCTTGGCCAATTTTGAGTTTCCGTTGCTCGCGTCGCGATACGCATACAAAAATTGGAAACAATTAGCAAGAAACTTTTGAGTCTTTGCGGCGCCCAATTGGGCCCGAAATGGCTTGTACCAATTTAGTGGCAAATTAATTAATCGACTTCCAACAAACATATTAATTGCAGTTAACGATCTACCTCCGATAGCGCAGCAAATTCAAAGCAAATACAAATTTGAAGTGCGTGCTTCGCAAAATAAAATAAATCAAATCAACAACAACAAAAAAAAAAACACAACTGAGAGCAGTAAAAATGAGAGTTACGGCGTGGATGTTACTCATTTGCCTGCTTACGGCACAATTTTATAGTGGTAAGTCACCAAATCCTGCTTAGAAAATAAATCAATTGTACATATAAAATTTGATATGTTTTATTCAGAAATTAAGAGTAAGTTTTGGGCTCTGGAGAATTAAAATTTAAGATTAAGAAAAAATAAAATTTAAAAAAATAAATAAATTATTTATTACAAATTCTGATAACAGTTTGATATGTGGTTATAAATATTGTTATAATTTATTATATGGTATAGCGTATTCAAAATATTTTTAAGCGACTTTAATTGCAAATAAATTTTGATAAAAGTTTAGTTCTTCGATGATTAAAATTCAAAAGTACAAACTCATTCAGTGCTTTAGTATGCTTATAGTAGCAGGCAAATACAATTAATAAAGCAAAGTATTTTTGGAAACAACAGTTATTTACAAAAGTATTCAACGTTTTATGGGGGGCGTTGTCAATGAGTTTTACGTTTGCGTCAAAATAATGAATTACCAAAGCTACGTGTGCCATATTAATAGACATGAGCTATGCGCTAGCCCACATATCATTCCGATTATTCTATGGAGTATCTGTATGCATGTGTGTGTGCGTGAGTACGTGTATCTATGTGCATGTATTGTAACTCGTGGGCTATGTTTACCTGGGCCAAAAGCCAGTTGAAAGCAGCATATCTTATCGGAGTGGAGAACGCTTATCTTTTGTTAAAAGTATGCGTTTATAATTATGGCGCAAAGGTTGATAACATTAAATATAGCCCTATTCATGGCTCAGATGCTCGCAACTCACATTTGCTGATGGTGCTGGCTCGAATCCAACCGAATACTCTGGAGGCTGTAGGCCATGTGGTTCTGCCTCGCGAGATAGTCCGTCCGCTGGGAAGAGCAAATATTTGTTGTGCAAAGAATGGCAGTTTGATGTTAGATATTTGCTCATGCCAGACACGCAGCCAGTGCCTGCCGACTACGAAAACGCCCCCTAACTCTATGATCTCGGTTTCCATCCAGCTCCAGTTTCCGTGCCACTGGCAGTGGGGGGAATAGGGGTACATTTTGCCATCGGGCCACCAAGAATGAAAATTTTTAATTAAATGTGCGCTTTTCCAATTTTAGGCATGCGATAACGCAGTCCAGCGAATGTCGAAATCTGACAACCCACAACACATGCAAACGCTCCCCCTTTATATACATATATATTATATATACTTTTCCAGCTAAAAACTTTGCACATAATGCTGCTGTGTGTCTGAATTGAAGTACATAAATACTACATCAAAATAGAATTGTAGCTACAACAACAGCAACTAGTTCAAAGCATATTTTGGGTTTCTATGTAAATATTTTGAAATGTTGTTGTTGCATCAATAATTTGAAAGAATTTGACTGATGTGGATAAAACAAGCATCTGTACGAATTATGTTTGTACAATCAAAATTACGACATTTTTTTTTCGATAAATGTGTGTGCTAATGCATTAGTCATTTTTTCTGAGCACTAACCCTGAAAAAACTTAGAAAATTAGTTTAAGAATAAAATTTTCTAAATGAAATTACCTTTGGCAAAATTGGTTGTATTCCCTAATTCAACGATTTAGCTAATATAGTATATAATGCTTAATTTATACACTATATCGTAAGAAGCTTTTAAAATTCCTCAAAAATTGATTCAAGCTTTTAGATCAGATAATTCTATTCTGTGGTGTATCTTGACTTTAAAACAACTTTGCTTTAAAATAGTTCAAGAAAGCCCGCATTAAATTGTACAAATTATTTTAAAATATAGGGACATCCAAGACATTTTTACAAATTTAAGCAGAATAAATTTTTATTAAAAGTCTGAAACAATAATTTGCTTAATTTTCAAAAGTATCAGTTAAGTTCAAAGCTGGCCTAAATTATCGTATTCCATGTTCTTATTTTTGTGGTATTATTTAGGGAAATTTTTCAAAGACTGTTAATTTCAGAAAAATACGCATGAAATCTTTACAATTATAAATAGCTAATCACTTATGCTGCTCCTATTTTCTATATATTTTGCACGCTTAAAAGTTTCCGGCTTTTGCATGTTTTCAATTCTAAACTTATCAAATTACGCATTCGGTTTTTCGTTCGCGGTTCAGCTCCAATGATTTTGTGGAAATTCAGTTTTGAAAATCGGGCAATAAATCATGGGGCAGCATTTGATCGATCAAACGGGGCAATTCGCTAGATCAGCGGCACGCCCTTTTTGATCCGTGAGCAAATCACATTTCCCGGTTGAATGTCACGAGTCCACACATAATTTAAGCATGTATATACATATATATCTATATGTATTCATGTATAAAAATGAATGTTTATAGTAGCTTCGATCAATACCGATGCGACTGTCGAACCAATTGATTTCAATTTGATTTCCCTTTACGAATTAATTTCCTTTTTTTGTTGTTTTGTTTAATTTGAGACGTTATGCAAATTCGTGGAATCGAATTATGTGAGTGGACATAGACATAGAAGGCAATTTATGCCGTCTGTGCCACATTAATGACCCCCCACAAAAGCTCCTTGTCGAAGATTCATACAAATAGTAAATACAGACTATATGCCAAATTTTATATATGATCAGATTGGCAACGCCGAACAAATCATATTTATTTATAAGCATGTTTCATTGAGACAGACATGGCCTTTTATTTGCTTACGATCTGACCCCATAAATCTGTATGGGATTTATGTGATCACCATCATATATAGGACATGGAAAAACATATCGATTGCAATGTGGTTCAGTGGTGCAGTGGTGCGGAGGTGCGAAGGTGGGCTCATATTCCATGCCGATAATGAATTAAAAATAAAAACACGCACTCATAAAAAATACGTGCTAATAGCAATCATCTTGAACTAAATCTTGAATTAAGTGGAACAATCAATGCGATGCCGGGATTCCTATCTGCCAGAGACGACGATTCTTATACTGACCTTACTGATATAACGTTGCATACTATATAAATTCTTTTTATATACGAAGAAGATCTTCATACAGTGGAACTACCTTCTAAAAGCTCTTTTGAAAAACCAATACAAAATTGCTCGAATGTATAAAAATTATTTTTAAGTGACCTGTATTGCCTTCTATATCTATGTTATCGAAGCGGGTGAAAAATAATTTCAGAAGAATTCGCGCTAGTATTAATATAATTTAAAGTTTTAGTAAATATTTTATAAAGTCAAACAAATTGTTTAAGATGAAATCTTAACCGAAACATGTTAAATTTCGATGAAATCTGCGCAGAATCAAAAAGAAGCAATAAATAAACCAAATGTAGAGCAAATATTTGACATGCTTTCAAGCATTTCAACTAATTTAATAAATATTTAAGATGTTCTTAAAAACAATGCGTGTCATTCAAGATGGAAAATTACAAAGTTATAAAAGATACTTTTTGGTGATAAGATAGTGTTAGTATAAAAAAAAAAAACAACGTTAAGTCAAATATAAAAAACTAGCACTGAGGCCAGTCGTCCCTTGATGAACATGCTTTATTGTTGGCATAACGAATTGCAGGGCGTCCCTCGGCTTGAGCTGGCTGCAAGTTTATTTGAGGAATTCACGAGCAATCGAGACGAAAATTCCAATTGCTGACGCCAGTTCGAATCTAAAAATGGTGTCGGTCTGGTCCCCAATGCGTGCGTTGGGCGAGCCCGACAAAGGCCAAAGCCATTACAGCATTAAAATCAACGAGCGGATTTGAGAGCGGGGACAAGGGATGCCAAGGATTCTGGCGCTGGCGCCGCGACGTCCTGACGCCATTGTTCTACTTGGAGAATTGCAACGGGAGCTGGGTATTCTGGGCGACAACTGAGGTCGAGCATCCATATGGCACACTGTTGAGTGGCTGGCCCCAGACAGACATCGATTCAAGGACAATGCGACAGTGGAGTAAGAGACCAAAAGAGAGTAGCTGACGCATGTGGAAAGTCTCACCCCCTCGTCACCAGTGACCCACTTACGCGTTGCCAATAGACAACTGGGAATGGAGCGAAAACTGGGCTGAGAGTGCCTCTTGGCCTTGACTCAAGCGAGCACAGCGAGACTGCGGCTGCCCAAAATTGCAATTTGGTGTTTTCAATGCTGGCGGTGAAGGTCTCAGCCTCTCCGTCTTCATCTCCATCTCCATCTCCAGCCCACTTGGCTGGTCACCAGCTGTGCGGTTGTTTTCGGTCTCAATGCTGATTGCCATAATAGGGGTGTCTGTCTCTCTGTCTGAGTGCGGATATGAGGGGGATTGGATAAGATAACTGCCTCTGGCTATGGCCGGCAGTATCATTGCCGTTGATTGCCAACTCTAAAAGACGAACGACGCTTTTATCGACGCTTGATAACGAGTCGCGACCAATTGAAGAAGCGCCTTGGCTGTGGCTTGCGTAATGCCTTACCTTACCTCACCTTGCAACAGACATCGTTCCGCATCCAAAAACGAGACTAAGACTCTTGATTTTCGATGACGCTATAGCTTGGCAATGAGTCACCAGCGTGGGCATTGAGTCGTGAGATTGGAATTGCCGTTAGATGTCACTGATGAAATCGCTCGTATAGCCAACATATACGGCATGCAAATAGTTATTGGTAATGGCGATTTGTGAATCCCACTGATAAATTAGTCATTCGATTTGCATTTTATTACCGTCGTTTATTACGTGCGTGTAATTCAAAAAAATAACAATATTACCCGTATTACCCTCGTACGTTCCGTCGAAAGGCTGAGTTATCAGCTTTATCGAAGGCAATTTAGATTCCAGCGGCCTAATCTGAGAAACTCGTTTCTTTTATGGTTCAATTTTGACAGTGTATAATTAACAATTAAAGCTTAACACTTTACACTTTAGGCCGCTATCGACATTAAATGTTTATTTGGAAACCTTGCCTATATTATATTAAGTGTCTGTTCAAAACATAAAATGTATTTAACCTTTGAAACAAAAAGTTTAATTTGTGGAATCCAATTTGATTTAATCAAGATAAAGGTATTTAAAAACCGAATATTATTATCATTACCCAAAACTACACATAATTGGGCTAACGTTTGCAAAATTATGCTGATGTTTCAAAGCAAATAAACTTGCTAATTTATGCTCAAGTTATAGTTAACCTAAGTTATATTCCGTAGAACAGCACAAGGCAGTTTACTGATAACAGTAAGCGTGTTTTTTTTCAGCCGACGTCATTAAGTAAAATAAGCTGTAGTTCAGCTAAAGTCTAAAAAAAATCAAGTTTTAGTACATTTAATATGCTACTTAAATAACAAACAGAAAACTGATTCTGGGGAAAAACTGACTTTGGTGAACCAAATCGACCCGGCTGTTGATCCTTCTTAAGGACAAATATGCGAAATATGCATTATCATTACCAATCGTCAATAATTAACTTGAGTCCTATATTAGGATGTAAGATAATAGGAAACTTCCTTCATGTATGATTTGTGATCCTTGATTTAAGTATACAAATCTTTGATTACCTCTCTGATTTATAGTTTGCATATCACTCGTATATTCCCGACCCTCTTTCCTATTAGGGGAATAACTCAATTTCCAAAAACCTTTATATCATGTGACAAATTTGCATTTAGCACATCCCGTACATGGGTGCTGGGGTGCGATTTTTATCAATTCCAATTAAACGCGTCACCGACCATGTCAACAAGTACTGCAAACATGCTGTGCACTCAAGAGTTGACTTCAACAAACCAACTACCTATTTATCTTCTTACGTATACGTAATGACTCACGTGGAGGGGTCGTAGATGGATTTCTACCTTTAACTGACTTTGGCACACTGTCCTTCTTCTGTTTTTTTAGATCGCTGCAGTGCGTCGCCCACTGGGGACGAGTACATGGACGACGATTACGAATACAATGACGATGACGATTCCGGAAACTCGGAAGGGTTACCGATCGCGAATGTGAATGAGGAAGAGAGTTTGCCACCCTACTTTGAGCAGACTGAGATTGCAATAAAAGCGAAGCCGGGGGACGATGTGATTATGAACTGCGATGCCCGCAACTTTGCAAGTATGTAACAAAGTCGTATTATCTTAGTATTTTATTAACTTGACCAAATGCTCGTTGACAGTTAAGAACGTTGCCATGTGGTACAAGAACAGCACCGTGCTGGCAACTGGCCAGAGCGCAATCAACAACCGCGTGGAAGTGATGAAGAACAACTCGCTGCGCATCCGCAGCGTTACGGCGGAGGATGCGGATGATTATTACTGTGTGGTGTTGCCGCAGGACGTGAGGCAGCATACAACCCTGAGCGTGGGCGCCCGGCTGTCGATCCTCTGCGACGATCGCGATATCACGGATCGCTCGCAGACGTTCAAGCAGGGCGACCACCACAAGCTCGTGTGCCGAACGTATCTGCCCACCAAGACAGAGATCAAATGGTCGCTGAACGTATGTTTCCCTATTGTCACCACGCTAGCAAGAATGTATCTGTCGTGTAATCCACGATAATTCTCTCATCTCTTTTCCATGAACCCTCACAGGGCCAGCGACTGCAGATACCGGCTAGCGAGGCAGAAAATGGTATGATCATCCTGGACAATGTGGACGAGGAAAACGCTGGCGTCTATCAGTGCCTGGGCGACGACGGCAGCGCTGATCCCCCGCACGGCATGGTCACCATCGATGTGCAATATAGCCCCAAGGTGTCCACCAAACGGCACCACGTGAACACCCAGGAAGGCGGCACCGCGGAGCTCTATTGCGACTACCGAGCCAATCCCATCGCCATCAGCATGTTCATAAAGGACAGCACAACGCTGACCCTCTCCCACAAGTACTCGATCATGAACTCGTTGCACAAGGAGCACAATCGCACCACGCTCGTCATCAAGCATGTGGAGGCCAATGATCTGGGCGAGTATCTGTGCCATGTCGAGAACTTGATTGGCTCGAACGAGGTGCGTATCCAGCTCAGCTATCGCCCAGAGACGCCACAGTTCGAGAGCATCTCCTTCGATGGCAATCTGGTCACACTGCACTGGCTGGTCCGGAGTCTGCAGCCCCTCTCGGAGGCAATGCTCGACTACAAGCTAACAGGGGTAACTTTTCAAAATCAATTATCCAAGATTTATTTAACTTAATGGAAATATTCTGAATTGGGGAGTTCGTTTCAATTCCGCAAAGTGTCATACTACAGCATGTTATGGACTCGTATGATCCTATGTGGAATTGACTTTCAATTCAGATTAAGTCTGAAAATATTACTAACTATTAACCTACATTTTTGTATGCGCCCTTTAACAAACTAACATATTGAAGGAATATTATCAACTAACTGCTTAATCAATTTCTCCTATTTTAACACACCTTTTTTATTGCACCAATTTGCAGTCGTATACGTGGGCCACCGTTTCGGTGATTCAGACTCAGCGCCACGACAAGGACAGCGGCATCTGGAAGATCACCCATCAGATGGAGCTGACGCCAGGTCTCTGGCATGCCCGCGTCAAGACGAAGAACACCCAGGGCTGGTCCAACTTCTCGCTGGATCACGATTTTGTCGTTCAACCTGAAGAGGGTAACGCAATCGCAAATCCTATTTGAAGAAAATTCAAAAATATTTTTTTTTGCTTCCAGATTCCGATGAAATTGACGATGTGGCCCTGCCGCCGGAAGATTTGGTGCGTGCCGGCTTTGGAGGTGGCCTGACCAAGTCAGGGAAGAATGCAGCGTGTACAATGAAAATGCTGTCGGGTCTGTTGGTGGCCACCTTTAGCATATCGTTGCTGCGGCTGTAAGCGGATACAAGATCCGGGGGACTGTACATACGTATTTCAAGTTACGTGTTTTGCTCGTGCTGTGCCTTGAACCCGGCAAAATACCCAAGTATTCTAATTATACATGCAAATGCTAATGCGCCTGAAAGTCCCCGTTCGTGGGGTCAGTGTTAATGTTAATGTTAATGTTAATGTTAATCTAAAAAACCAATCACGCATAGGCGAATTTCACTCAAACATTTGTGACAAGATATATCCACAACTACAGAAAACATTAAAAAAAAAGAAGTCGCAGCTGGAAGAGGAGAGGAGAGGAGAGGTATGGAGTGGAGAGGAGGCTTATGCGAGTGTACGAATTACGCGTAGCTTAGTTTAGTTAAAGTTAAATATAGAAAGTTAAAGATGACGTAACTGCGACGATCGGTTGAAAACCGCCCAAAACTTAGAGCATAATATTTATTTGTTTGTATGTACGAGTAGTTAACAGTGACGACATATAGAATCCGAAATACCTGAACCGACAATGCATCATAATCACATACGGATACAGACACCGAATGTATATAATTAATGGGTAAATGTGGATCTAGTGACTTGTGTAGGCGGGTGACTTTTATGAACGTTTCATGTTTTGTATAGCCAAGCGTTTAAACCAGAACTAGAATATATTTAAAAAAAACTTACATTTATTTAATAATTATTCGAATTATGAGGACATTTGAATTATAACGACAACTAGACCAAAGCTTAAACATACGTGTGTACCTACCCAAATACATATGTACTATTTTTTACGAGCACGTTCCCTAAATTCGATGAGAAATCCGGCGAATACTTACTTACGTATAGTTAAGAGATTGAACAAACAACGTGTTTTAATAAGTACTTATGTATATGTAATAATAAAAGAATATCTATAATCAGGTAAGGAGGGGTTGGGAAGAGTCGCTTATTTGTTTGGCTTCGATTGAAATTTGTTCGCTACAATACCTGAAAATTGCCGTTGGCCATATATATATGCAACCATGCTGACCATATAGATCGATGTTACCTTTGTATGTACACATACTTACAATCAAAACACAAATATAAGAATATATATATATTTTGTATACTTATATTTTATTTAAGAATCATAATATTAGTATTCAAACATCAAAAGAAATAAACGTGCCAATTGAAGCAATAAATGCAAAAATTGCTTAAAGTAAAAGTTCCATA
Organism: Drosophila micromelanica; assembly: GCA_004143825.1. Lineage (NCBI taxonomy): Eukaryota > Metazoa > Arthropoda > Insecta > Diptera > Drosophilidae > Drosophila > Drosophila micromelanica. The sequence continues at coordinate 591 of SCDY01000989.1, read as the reverse complement.
CAAATTTTGCAAATGCAAAACTTAATTTCGAGAGCCGGCCTGTTAACAAACACACATATTTTTAAAAGCCAGTGTCTTACAAAAAAATATTGTAATTTTTCTCTTTTTTAATTGAATTAATGCGACATTAAGAATATATACATACCGATATAAATAAACTAACCATCAATTTTGTATTATTTCGGTTCATTTTGGTTGAAGTCTCTCACAATAGATGATGTAGGGGTTTTTATTAATTGTCAGTAAGATAAATATAATCCCGAGAAAACAGTTAATAATTTACAAAAAGTATGATGCTATCAAATTCTTTGTTTTATTCAGATATGAGTTTAAAATTTCAAACAATACTCCAGAATGTCATATCAGACTTTAACATGCTTTTCAACTGCTGAAAGCTATTGAATTTTTCTAATTATAAAATACTTATAATAACTTTGAAATCTAAATAGGTTTTTTTTCAATTATAGAATTTTTGAATCAAAAAAATTTTCCTCTTGTTCCCATATAAGGACAGGTCTCAACTTTACCCAGTCGTAACTTTGCCAAAACTCAACCGATTTTGATGAGGTTGGTCTTTTTGTTCATGGTTCG
>SCDY01000988.1:0-40307 GCA_004143825.1 Drosophila micromelanica | reverse complement strand
ATCATGACCAAAATGTCATCAAACGTGAAAATCGGTCAAGTTTTGACAAAGTTATGGATATTTGAAACATAAAGCCCATGCTTCCAAGAGCTTTACATGCCAAAATTTTTCTCAAATTTGGCATGATTTTTGACCAAAAATTTGACCCCCTCAGAATCGGGTCAAATGTGGTTTTTTATACTTTTTATGGCCAGCAAAATCGACTAAAACTGCGAACTCGCAATTTTAAATTTTGAAAAAATTTGTTTTTCGAAAATTAACAAGGGGGAGTACATGCTTTTTTTCTAAAAAAAACCAAAAAAATTTTTTTTTCAAATATGTATAGATTTTTAATGTAGGATCAATTTAAATAAAAAATCATGACCAAAATGCCATCAAACGTGAAAATCGGTCCAGTTTCAACAAAGTTATGGATATTTGAAGCATGAGACCCATGGTTCCAAGAGCTTTACTTGTCAAAATTTTTCTCAAATTTGGCATGATTTTTGACCAAAAATTTGACTCCCTTAGAATCGGGCTTGATGTTGTTTGTTTACTATTTATGGCCAGCAAAATCGATTAATACTGCAAACTCGAAATTTTAAATTTTTAAAAAGTTTGTTTTCGAAAATACACCAAAGGGGGTACATGCTTTTTTCAAAAAAACAACAAAATGTCAAAATTGTTCTCAAATTTGTCATAATTTTTTGACCAAAAATTTAACTTTCTCAGAAACGGGCTTAATGTTGTCTTTTTTCATACTATTTATGGCCAGCAAAATCGATTTTGGGCGAGGCGTTTATTCAGACAGACAGATACATATGTATTATTTGTAAAATAAATAAATTTTGATTCAAATTTATATTGCGTGTATATTTTTTATTAAAATATATGTTATTAAAAATATTGTATAAAGCTCATTTGGTCTATTGAAACATATGCATATGTGTAACTATATATATATTCAGATCAGGTTACATTCACGTATTCTCCTTGTTGGCATCAGCAGGTCCTTAATGCAGTTGCTTCACACTCACATAGCTGCTGGCATGTCCGTGTCCGTGTCCAATTCCAACATTGTGTCCGTAGCCGGTGCCATAAATATCACCATGTCCGTAGCTCTTGTAGACCTGTGGATGGTGGGCGTGTCCCAGTTTCTTGACCACCGCATTGAAGCCATTGTGATCATCGGCGGTGTATTCCACAACTCGAGTTGTGCCATCGGCCTCTTTCAGAGAATAGCTGCCGTGCACCTTGTCCCCGTCCCGTGCCTCCCACTGGCTCTTGTGATCGCCAGTGTGCGCATCCTTGACACCATAGTCAAACTGATACTTGGGATAGTGATGTGGCTCGTGTTTGTCGTAGTCATGGCCATAGCCGGCATAGCCCACGCCCAAGCCCAGACCCAGGCCCAAGCTATTATAGCCTCCATAGCCCTGATCAACGTATCCATGTCCAATTCCATAGCTCTTGTGCACTGGCTCCTCGTGCTTGGTCAACACGCTGTAGCTGGTCGCAGGTCCATGTCCGTGCAGTGCCGCCAGACCCAAGCCCAAAAGGCCGATTAATAAAACTCCACAGAACAGTTGCATTTTGGTTGAATTCCGATTGGCGTTGTGATGATGTCTGTTGGTTCTTGCTGGAACCACTGGCCGTTTTTATAGCGCTACCTCGGCCCACTGGGTGGTCTCTTTTCGGCCATAGCCATTCACCTGCCTTCGATTAGCTAATTAGTTGCTCATAATTGTAGTTTACCTTTGAGCGCTGAGCTGCATAGAAAATGTAATAAATTATTTTTAGCCCAAAACACTTCAATTTAATTGTTGAAAATCAAATTGGAGGGCGTTCGTCTGTGAGTAATGCAAAAGTATTCAAAACTATGGGAAATACAATGCTATAACGTTCTATAAAGAGAATATACTGAGAATTAACCTTATAAAAATAAAATTATTATATTAATAATAAACAGAGCTACAATTTGATGTTAACAGGTGAAGAAATAATGACATGTAAACAAAATTCGGATAAATTCCACTATTATTGCAAATCGAGAATATATCAATAAAAAATGGTGAACAAGATGGTTTCAAAATGGTATATACCCGTTTTTTGGCCACTATTATAGGGTAGATGAACTACAAATAAAGAACTAAAACAAGTTTCGATTATTTTATATTATATTATATATAAATATTGTATATATAAATCTTAGCTTTTATTGATTGCTAAAGTGGCTAAGTTATTCAAAGAAATATGCAAACTATTCTAGATATTTTGTAATAGTAAAATTTGAACATATGAAATCCGTTAGGTAAATATTACTTTAATGATTTAAGCTAAATGCGATAAAATTGTAACAATTAATAATACTATTTATTATCTTGACAATTGACAATTGTAAATAGATATTTAGTGAATGTCGATTTTAATTAGAATGTTTATTCTGACCTTCATTCCTGCCAGCGAGCCTATTCTTAATTCGTTTAACATGGAGCACTCCCTTTTATCAACCAAATTGAATGATAAATCAGCTAACGATCATAAATCATATTTTACACACAAAACAAAGCCGTTTAATTCGTAGCGCCAATAGAAAACATTAACAGGTATTTAGTTTAGCGCTAATTCGGAAGCATTAAGCGCAGAGGCCCCCCGAAGAGTTAGTATTAATGGCCAAATCGATTGGCCCCTTCTGCAATGCGTCTCAAGGTCGCTTGACTTTTCGGCTTTGGCTAACGGGGCGCAAAAACACTTGAAGCTTGGCTTGAAAATGCAGCCAGGCGAGGCATTTGTAGTTTTTGGTCAATTTGAAAGCGGGCCACACTTGTTGATTGATTTCGAGCAGAGCAACAACAACAACAACAACAGCGTGCAATAAAATCACAACAACAATAACAATTGTTCAAGCATTGCCGTGTTTTTGGTCTGTTAACGCCCCATTTATTAGTTGTTGTTGCTGCCGTTTGGGGCGCTTTTAATTGGGCAATGGGCATCGGGCTACAAAATTATGAATACGAAGTTTGGAAATGGAAAATTTGCACAAATATTTGAAGCATTTTTTGGTATTTTACTTTTGCTAGCCTATTTAACCTCTAGAAAACTAATTAATTCACATTTCATTTTGATTAGAATGGTCGGCTATAAAAAGGCTAGAGACTGTTCGTTTGGCATCACAGTTCCATTTGCGTCTTAGGCCAAGCAACAGTCCCAAATCCATCAGAAATGGCTCAGAAATTGACTTTAGTGTGCTGCGCTCTGCTGGGAGTTTCGGCCGCCAGCTATCTGCCACATGGTGGCTACGAGCATGGCCATGGCATCGGCTACAGCATACAGACGCACCATGAGGCGCCGAAGAAGTGGCACAGCCAGGAGCCCGAACACCACTGGGCGCCACAGCAGCATTATCTTGTGGCAGCCGCACCTCAGGTGCAGCACTGGGCACCACAGCATCATCAGGTGGCAGCGGAGCCCCACCATCATCCCAAATACCAGTTCGATTATGGCGTCAAAGATACCAAAACCGGTGACATTAAGCAGCAATGGGAGACACGTGATGGCGATAAGGTCAAGGGTGGCTACACCATGAAGGAGGCTGACGGACGCACTCGCATCGTGGAGTATACCGCCGATGATCACAACGGCTTCCAGGCGGTCGTCAAGCACATTGGACACGCCAACCATGTGGAGCACAAGTCCTACGATCACAGCTACTACGGACATGGTCATGGACACGCCAGCAGCTATGTGGACGTGAAACAGGATACAGGCAGCAAATGGTGGTAATACGAACGGACTGTGAATTTGAATGATCGCTTTAAATACTCTTTTAAACAACAAACTATTAATATGTAAATAAATATAACGAAAATGAAATAAACAAAATGAATAAGTTTGAATTAAACTAAAATTACTAGGCTTTTATTGTGGTAACCAATACAAAATTTTGTTAACAAATAAGTCAAATTATATTTACAAATGTCAACGGTTTTTTCTAGCCTACTTTTTGGCGCCGCTTTTAATTCGCACTGCTTATCAACTGCTTACAACACATGTTGGTAATCTATTCAATGTTCACTGCTTGACATGTCTAAATACACTGCTTGCAAAGTCTTTTAAAAAGAGGCCGTTATATTTTGCTAAAGTTTTTTGATGAAATTTTAGCAGCTCTCCGAACTTACCAAAAAAATTTTAATAAATATTATCATACAACAATAAGTTAACATAAAAATTATAAAATTATAATCTTTTTAATTGATATGTGCAACCAACTATATATAGTTAGATATTTATATGTATTGAATAAACTATTCCTTTTATTAATAAAAGTACGTAAAATACGTAATAAACTTCTTTAAGTCCAACTTACTTATTACACTGAAAAAAAATTGTTTAAAATCAACCAACAATCCGATTAGCCCGCAGCCTCATATAAATGCATCAATTAAACATTAATTTATGCTGCGCAGCAAAGTTTTGCGGTCACATAAATCTGCAAGTGCTGCGAGACCGCAAGACAAGATTGCCTTGAATCTGGCATCTGGACAAAGTGATTGAAGCCCCGGAATGGCATAAGCTTTTAAGTCCAGAGCAAAGCTGCCTATGTAAATGATGGGATGCATTTATTGGCTACAGCCATTCTCACCCATGATACGCGCCAAACTGTTGACAATTTGGGCCGGAGTCTTGCCACCGGATTGGGAGAACTCGCATGCAACCATATTTATTTGTCTGCAAAAGAAAAAAATAACCCTTGATTTTGGATCATAATTCGCATTCGTACTTACGCTTGACCTATCCTACCTTTTGCTGCTTTATATGGTTTCATTAAATATGCAAATGAGCAGTGAAAATTGCGGCTGCCGTAAACGAAAAAAATTTAATTGGGAGGGTAAAAGCGGCCAGGTGAGTTCGAAAGACAAACGCAGACCCGGACGGGCAGAACTGCCAGAGACCCATCAGACCAGCCGTGAAATTTATACAAAGAGTTCTCATTGCACTTTGTGAGCTTGTTTGCTCTTACGAAAAAGTATAACACGTAAAACGTTAACTTTAATATATAGTCCTTATATTAAATTCAACTTCATACACCCTACGAATGTTTTCTTTTTTAACCTTATTTATTTATTTTCTTGTTATTTGTGATTAGTTTAGTTTCCTGCTAGGCTATGCATTATCTACATATTAATTAAAAAGAAAATTATAGATATGTTATAGAGAATAGTTTTATTTTCTTTCATCTAAAACTAACAAAAGGGTATGCAGCCTTCGCCTTGTTGCATTAAATGCGGACCTCCACTGTTTTGTGGCCCGAGGGGCAACAGGGATCCGGAGTTACCGGGAGAAAAAGAGTCGAAAGTCGAATTAAATCGCCAAGTCCGAAATGAATGAAAGCAGCGAGAGATGGAATAAATGAATGAAACGAAATGTAATGAAAACGAAGGCGAAGGCGACGTTCACGTTGAAAAGTGCAACGCGTGGGAAAACGGTTGCCCTCTTCTGGGCGTCTCTGCTTTCTGTTATGACAACAAAAAGGAAAAGCGAGTAAAAAAAAAACAACAACACAAGGCAGGAGTAACGGCCAAACTGAAAGTTTTGCCTGATTTCGGCGCCGCTCAAAGTATAATAATGTGCTGCTGCCGTCAACGACAACGACAACGAGAACGACAACGACAACAGCGACTGCGGCGAGGTCGCAGCAGTTGCAGTTGCCCCTCCGAAAAAAAGTGGGCGTGGTCATGGGCTGTGTAGCATGCGGCTTGTGCCGCTTCAAGTGCACACTTTCTCATGGCTTAGCACTTTGCTGCATAGTTCGTTGGTTTTTCAAGTAGCGGGGGCGATTTGGGGTCGGGAGCTGAGATGGTTGCCCAGCTTATGCAACAAATAATTTAATTTTATGCTGCATACAAAAAAGGAGCATCAGCTACAAACGAACCAGCGAACGAGCCAAACGAACCAACGAAGGACGACAACGGAAATGCCACTTTACGGCCTGTTTGACGGAGAAGTGGACGTTAAGTTGTGAATATGATGATGAAGATGAAGAGATGCAGCGATGATGATGATCATCATCATCATCATCAACGATGGGGGCGACATGAGCAACAAGCAACAAGCGACAAACAAACTGAAATATTGCGCATACGCCGCCTGGGACAGCGGAAAATCGCTGGCAATGAGGTCGAGCCGTAAAACTGGGCTAAATGTCGCATCAACAAACAAGAAGTCAGCCGGATAGGGAATCGTTTGTTGAGTGCCATAAAACCGAAGGCTTAGACATAAAAACAAATTGTAGCAATCGGGCTCGGGCGAATTATGCAATAATAAATTTCAACCATTCAACACACACATATATGTACATAGTTGTTAAACTTTGACTGTTAAACTAAGCTTAACTTAATTTAGCTTGGAGAGGAAATGATGTGATAAAATATGGTCAAAGGCTGACGCTATTTGAACAAATAAAACGCATGCTATATAGATTTGGATCAGCTACAATAAACATGGCGATTTGATTTGAGTGAAAACCTTCTTAAAACTAACCGCATCTCATAGCACAAAAACATATAATATTGATTGAACTTATCTTTTTGCTTGTGAATGCATAATAAAATTCGGCTTAAAACCCTCAGAAATGGTTATGCCGATTCTAAAATATCGCTAGTCGCTTTCTGGCACGTTTTCTTCCTTTTGCAGTTGCCATTAGCAGTGTTTATGTTGCTTCCTTTACAGTAATAACAACAGATGTTTGGCCACAATTAAAGCACTCAAACGACCGCAAATGTTCGCATTCGATGACGACCTTCAACCGAATCTCAGACTACACTACATAAATATATATAAATTTGGCTTAATTGCGCAAAATAATCATAATTTTTTCTGGCAGGCCGGCCACAAGGCAACAAGAGGCAACAACAACAACCTAATTCCTTTGATGGGCGGCATTTTCGGTTTGAGTTCGGTTGAGGCTGGAATGGGGCTGAGTGCTGACCTGCTTTTGTTATCATCAAATGTTTGCCAACACATGTGTGCGCAAAGTTTTCGCCGCTGTCGACACATTAAATGAAATTTAATTCCTGCTGCCGTCATAAGCAGGCAGCAGGCGTGTTCGTCCCCGGCCAGGACAGCAGCTGGACAAGGCTAGGAGCCAAGCCAAAACCGCCAAAAACTGTAGCCGATGTGGCCAAAACCCGCTTTCTTGTCCCATGTTGGAGACTCCACCACCAAACCGAACCCCTTTACCCGCTACCCCTTGGCATTGTACGTGTTATGCCAACATTTAAATGTTATTTAACGCTGCCCCAAAAAGTGGCCTGCTGCTGATGCTCTTGTTATGTGCTGGTGTTTGTGTTATAGTCTGTGGGCGTGGCACACTCATAAAACGTCGCACAGTTGTTGCAAAATTTGTGGCCTCAACGCTTGTCGTTTATTTAAAGCCACACAACATCCGAGCCAAAATTGCCACTAGAATAAAAAATACCAAAAAAATTTCACGCTCATCTGACTAAATGGTTTTATAGCTTTGATATTTGCTCATTTGTGTGTGGGCCAAAACTACGTTGATTTGAATTGCCTTGTTGTTGTTGTTGTTGCTGCCCTTGTTGTAATTTATGAGCGGTCAGTTTAGGGGCCAACACTCGCCGCACGTACCCCTCGCACCCTTCGGATCCTTCGTTCGCTTCGTTAGCCCTTTGCCTGCGCACCCAAATTCATAAGCCAAGCCAAAAACCAATCATATCAAATTTGTGTAGCCTACTTTTGGCCGTTGCGGCTGTCTGAAATGCTTGCGTTGGCCATATTTCTGTGATTTTTCATTTCTTTCCTTTTCTTTTCGTGCCTTTTCCATTATATTTTCGGGTATCGGGATTTGTATGTCTTAATCATATTTTATGTTTTATATTTCGCGCTTCAAGTATTTGATGGGTGACTGGTCGAAACGAGATTTTACTTTTGTAGTTATTTATTTATTTTTTTTTTTTTGCATAAATGAAGTGTGAGGAGTGCCAAGGCGCACAACTTGTGGCATTATTCATCTGTTCAAAAGGCCGTGAAGGGGCAGCCAAATGAACGAGGCGTGTTGATACTGGCCAAGACAAAGAGTCATGTGCGGTCACCAATTAGTGTTTATGTGAGCATTAATCTTCATTTTGGTAATGTAGAAGAGCTGCTGATGGATAGAGAGGGAGAAAGAAAGACTTATGGCGTATGAAAAACAGAGAAAGGTATGCAAATTTCAGAGCCTGTTTTTACTGGTCATCACTCTTTCTATTCGTGTGATTTGAAAGCATAACTCCTAGTCCTTTTGACTAGAAAATATTTGTTTTCTTGTTTTTTTTTTTAGATATAAACTATTGATGTAGATTAGAAACATATATTTAAAAAAAAAAACATCTATTATTGTTTATTTATTAGCAAAAATAATAAGTAGTTTGACTTGTTACTGCTCATCAGATTTATAATATTTCAATTTTAGTTTTGCTTTTATTAATATTCATTTCATTTTATGTCTATGCCTGTTTTATGTCTGCAAAAAATTTGAGTTATTTTCAGAATAGTTTTTATGCGCTCCCCGCCTTTGTCTATAATAGCTGCTGCGAAAGATAGGTAACAAGCATTTGGTGCTTAACAGTATTTGATAATGGCCATATTAAGCCATTTAAAATGAGGAAGCGAATCCGCTCTTAGTCAGCTCAAGTGGCCGAGAAACACTTGACTCGATTTTGCATAAATGCCAAATAAAAATCTTGGCCGAAATGCAACAGCGGGCACGGCGAAGGGCCAAACGCTAAGCGCTAAGGGCCAAGAGCTGCGGCCGGATCCGTCGTTAGGCTGCCCACAAATGCTCCACTTAACGCTCGACTAGGCACAAGGTCGGCAAAATCAACAAAAGCTGCGCTGCGGACTTTCGATAATTGGGGCCGGCATGAGCCCCAGGGATATGGCCAAGACGGGGGCTAGATTGTAGGCGGCTGCTTGGCTGGCCGGCACTTCATCAGCGGGGCAATTGAAGCGTGCGGCTTGGGCCGGACTCAGGTTTCTGGCCGGGCACTAAATTACGTTTAGTGGGTTAATAAAATGCCGAGCACTTTATGCAAATTGAATTAAATGGAGCTCAGTCCAGGATCTGGCTCGTTGGCCTGACTTCCGACAGGACAAGGGAAAGCGCTTGTAAAATGCGCTCCCAGCTGCTTTCTCCGAATCTCACTCCCAACATAAGCTACATTTAATGCATTATTTATAAAGGATTAGCGCATGGAGCAACTGTCATGCATCCCAAACGGAAGACGGCAAAAACAGGAAGGAAAAACCTTTGCCTAACGAGAATTACTAATTGCCACCGTTCTCTCTATGTGTCCGTGTGTGTGTGTGTGTGTGTGTGTGTGTGTGTGTGTGTGTGTGTGTGTGTGTGTTTCTATGTCTCCATTGTTGTGGTTTTTAATTATATGCATTATGAGACGCTCATTAACAAAGCAAATGAAGAAAGTCAAATGTGCAAGTCGCAATGACAGACGACGTCCTCACACGGCCAACGAACCTCAAACCTACCAAATTAGACAGACACCTGTACATCTGCTGTAGGTAAACATCATTTAAATGTATAAAGCCTCAACAACAACAATAACAACGACAACAATAACAAGGCTGGCACATTAGAGATGTGTTCGTGAAATTACACAAAATATCCTTGGAGACAAATACATAATTAATTTCAGGTAAATTGTAAAATAACATTGAAGAGGCTTAAGTGATAATAATTATATTCAATTAGGTTTTCTTAATTTAATATCTCATTTATTCAATTAATTCCAAATAATACAAGAAGTTTTACCAATCCTTTATTTAATTGAAAATAACAGATCTATTATAAGTATGTTTGTCATTCAATTTTCGAACTTGTTAGATAAGTAAAAATAATGTTTGTAATTGCTATCAGAGAAGTATCTGATAATTATGTTGCACTCAACCCAAAAACACACACACACACACAGATTTGTTTGCAAGTGAATGTAAATGAGTCAGTGGAAAACCTGTGCACGTGTGTATCTGGAATGGAATAAAAGTCCTTTTATGTGAAAGTTTGTTAAAAAAATGAAAATATACGCCTCGACATTTTACATAATTAACTGACAATGAGTTTATGTATTCGTATTTATGCACGTAAGTACAAACACATAAAAGCACAACCCTTCAGGAGTTTCTGTGTATGTGTGTGTGTGGGTGTGTGCATATATGTTTCGTATGTAAGGCATTTAAACAGCCAGAAGCGACCGACATCAACCCGTCCGCCAATTCCCAGGGGACTTAAGTTAATTATCACATTTTTTACACACAATTTTACTTTGCATTGATGCGTTACATTGAGGGAGGCGATGCGCTGGAGGGGCGTGGCTAGGGCAAGCATTAAAGCGTAATTATATGTATAATTTGTAATATTTCTGTAAAGCACATGATATAAGCGCGATTAAACAGCTCCAAAAAGTTAAGTCGACTCATTAAAAGGCGATTACCCATCAAATAAACAGTGTTAAATTGCAGGTGAATACAAGGATAAAATTTATTTCCAAAAAGTGATTGATTAGAAATTTATATACTTGACTTTTTGCTATATAATTTTGCATCAATTGTAAAGTATTATAAAGAAATTATACCCCTTACTCTCTGAGGTGCATTCAAGACGCGTGCTCAACTTTGTTGCCCTCTTATCAATTTTCTGGGCAACATGATTTCCACTTTAATTGAGGGGACTGCGTAGTTTGTAGCATTTGCAAAAACAAACAAATACAATTATTTTGAAAAACATGTTCGCGAGTATTTGCTTTCGGTGTTCGGAACTCAGTCGAGTGAGCTAAGTAGGCTGGCCACGTGCTAAGTTGCCATAAAATGCACATAAAAACAGCTCTGAATGCTGGGAGTACTCGACTGCTGGATACTCTTTACACAAAAATTATTTTCTGTATTTACGAAAGGAGAATAATCTTGGCTCTTACTCTTTATACCCAATTCAATGGATGCAGGGTACATGGGGTAACGTTATCTGTAGCTTCTTCGCACATAACATTAATATTTATCAGCAATGCAATTACGATTAGGGCAGACAAACTATTGACTCTGGCGTTGGCTCTTTGCAGGAGAAGCCCCCAAAAAACATGCCAGCCAAATTGTCAGACAAAGCGATGCGATTGCCTGGCAAAATTTATTGATTCGACGCATTGAAATAGTTCTCAGCGGAGCCATTTCAAAGATTTGTACGACAAATTTCTCGTCAGTTCCTGTGTTTCATTTCTGTTTCCTTTTTTTCATGCCTTTTCGCTGAAATAGCCGAAAATTCTAACAGACGCGCATAAAAATTCGAACACGCGTAGTTAAACACACATACACACACACACATATACTCGTTGAAAAAATGGGCAATAAAGTGGGCGTGGCAACGGCTATTCAATGAGACAAAGCGCGATTCAAGCTAGCATATTGGGATTTTGTCCGCAACTCGCAATCCCTGAACGTATTTTTATTTTTTTGGCAAGAAGAACATTTAGGGTGGAGGATGGTATAGATTTTGACTGCTATGTGTTGTCGCCTAAACGATAAAGCAATGACAAAAGTCACAGCGATTAAAGTTCAATTGGTGTGACCATCGATTGTTCGAAGAAAAAAAAAAGAAAAATTAAAATACATAATAGGAGGCAATTGAAATCGGGTTAATAAAAACTGATTTTCCTTTTCCTAATAATATATTTTAGGTAATATAAACCTAAACAAACAAAAATATAAAAGCATTACAAACATTTTTTAAACTTTACACTTTTGTTATGAATAAGTAAATGTTATAGAAAATATAATACATTTTAAAAAATACTTACCAAATAATATACACATACTTTAAAACTATTCACATTTCTGGTAAGAAAATTTTTGAAATATGCCCACTTTGACTACTTTTACTTAACTTGAATATTTTATTTTTAATTGCCACTTTACCTGTCAATTCGATAAGCTTTTCAAGCCTTTAAGTTCCTAACAAAATTGCTAAAAATTGGCGTTATGTGTGTACAAATTCCTATACTACAAAGATTTTCCATTTTTTCTACAAGGCCGACAAATTTCGCTTTATTATTAATTCTAATCGTTTTACAGCTGATGTAATACAAATGTCAATTGCATTGATTCGTTGATCTACTGATCCGATCCGCTGTTGTTGGTGTCGATTTCAATGTATGCTTTCAACTATTATTATATATATGCCAGTGCAGGTATGCTGACAATTATCAAACAAAATAAACTAAATGCTGACAGCTCAAAGTAGACAAAAGTTCAAGTCTACGGAGACAAGTCATGAGCTATTGCTGCCTGTCACCAATCTAAATTATTAAGCGCAATTTTCAACAGCTAATTGCATATTTCGGAAGTTCTAAAAAGGCATTGAGTTGGACGAATTCTAACGGTACTATTAATTAGCCTCTAAAAGGCAGCAATAGCCACAGAAGAGAATTTGCTTGAGTATTAGGCAATTAGAGAACATTCTGAGAACCATTCGAAACTGAACTTTACCACCCAAAAAAGACTCTACATCTTGGATCTGAGTAGAGAACAATTATTTGGATATACTTACCTTACATATCACCCATTCAGTTGTTAAAGCGACCGCAAAAAAGCCAAACAACTTGTTTAAACAACGTTTAAACTGACTAAGAGATAATTAGAACAAGCGCTCAGTGTCAATAGAATAAAACAACATTGTGGATAACAAAATAATTAGTGCAAAATTAACGCAATGTCATTTTTTTAGTTTTGTTTTTTTGCGTTGTTAGGGATTTCTGCGGGTTTTTGTTTAAAGGGCATAAAATGAGTAATGTGGTTTTATACTGAAAATTTTGTTTTGATTGATATGAAAAATGATAAGTTGAAATATTTGCTGTATTTACTGTAGTATTTATGTTATTTCCCAAGAGATTGTATAAATGATGAATACTACTTCTTGCAGTTCCTACAATAAGATGAGGGTATTTTATATTCGCACTTTTTATGTTTATCAAATACATTTTTATTTTATGTTTAGCATTAATTCGTTTGGAATTTTACTGGAGTTAAGTCAAACATATATATATCATTTTAAATTTAAGTTTATTATTCAATAAACTATAAATATAAAAAAACTTGGGAAAAGATTGGGCATAGTTCGGGTACTAACTAACTGTACTTAATCATATCGAAACTTTAATTCTCAAATAGTTTTAAGACACAATCGAAATGATGTTACTTGCTGATACTCAAATTAAGACAAGTTAAGATTTATATCGCTTTATAATTGTACTACATCTTACAACCTTGACTGAATTGTATAATCCACCCTTAGTAAGGTATTATTATTAATAATCAACAATAATTCGCACGCAATCAATTTCTCAGCGCCAGATTGAATATGACTGATTGTTATAAATCCTCATTATAATAATTAGCATACACCTGTTAACAAAAATCTTCTCATATTTAAAAATTCAACTCAGTTTCCACTTTCAACTGGTTTGGCTGAAATAAAAATTCGTTGAAAATGTGCAACAAATTTTTAAATTTCAGATGTGCGTGAAAAACAAATAGAGATTTTTGTCAAAAAGGAAATGCAAAAAAAAAAAAAAAGAAAAACTGGATGCCTGAGGGGCGTCAAATTTCCAGTGCCAGAGCTATAAATAGACGTGGGAATTTAGTTGGTCAGATTCGGTATCTGTGAAATATAATTGTATGGTTCAGTGAAATATGCAATTAATTGGTTCGGCTTTAGTTATGCCCGATAGTTCACTGGAAAGTCAGCAATAGTTATAGTTGCTACTAGTTACAGTTAGTCACATACACGTCGCACAACTGACGCAACAACAACAACAACTACAACAATTGCTTCAGGCCAAGCAAACGGCCGTTGATTTATCTTGTTTTAAGTTCTCCGCATCCAGCAGTCTAGCTTTTATTTGAGTGTCAGCCGCGCTAGCAAATGCACGCGTCCGACGCACTCGCTCCCCAAACGGTGACAATCCGTTGACAAGTCCATTAAAGTTACGATTGAATTGCGAGTATTTTTTTTAAGTGCGCCTTTAAATCAAAAATCACGTTTTACCGTTACCTGCGACTTACATTGTTGTGCTTGCAATTCGCTTCCGCTTTGTGTGTTCGATTGTGCCACAGTCCCTGACTATTTAAGACTATATGTATATATAACAACTGCATCAACATGATATTCGGTGGCTGCACGCGAAAACAGATACTGACAATTAGCGCGTTGGCCGCTGGTGTTGTCTTGGCAATTGTTGCCATCATTGTGTTCAACAACCAGCCGGAGGCCAAATTGCCACCTTGGGCGCTCGTGAACAGACCGCACAAATGCTTCAAAACACGTCCCAATACAACAAACTCAACGCTGGAACTGGTGCACATTGTCTTTAGACATGGCATACGAACACCTGTCGACACCTTTCCAAATGATCCTTATATCAAGGACAGCTTTAAGCCCACTGGCTGGGGACATGTGACCAATGTGAGTAGCTTAAACGTAATAAAGTGCTTTGAATTAAAAATAATCCCAAATTGAGTCAGCAACCAGGATGTAGAATATCCTCTTCTCTGTCCTTATGCTATTTAAATTTGACACTATTAATAGATAGATATTTTTTTAATTATTAAACAGTCGAAAATATAAATTTGTAAAACGAAAAAATATATATATAGATAATTAAAAATGATAAACAAATTTTAAATTTGAATTTAATATAACTATTATTTAGAAGTACATTATCTAGCTCATATCACTTAAATATTTAATTTTAAATCATGAATTTTCATAGAGAATTTAATTTTGAACTTTTTAAAGCATGAATTATACAAAGCTTGATATATTTTTAATTAATCATTTTTGAAATTGGTGTTGAAATATTAATTTTCAATTTATAACACACAAAAGTGGATAAATAAAATAATAATTTTTCCAATTGATTTAATTTATTTTGTTATACAGCGTGGCAAGAAGGAGCTCTTCGACATGGGGCGCTGGCTGCATCGTCGCTATGGTGACTTTATGGGACCGTACTACAAACCAGACGTAAGATTCAGATTAGCTGTCTATAGGTGTTCAGATTAAATGTGATCAATCTTATATATGTAGCGACTTCATGCTCAAGCTACGGCGTCGCCTCGAGCTCTGATGTCGCTTCAAACAACACTGGCCAGCATGTTTGAGCCACGGGGCACAGCCATGGAATGGAATAAACAGCTCAACTGGCAGCCCATACCCATTGTGTCTGAGCCCTTGGATCAAGATTCGGTATGGCAAGGAATGATCACTTTTTTGTTTTGCACTGTTTTCTATTTAGTTTGTATTAACAGTTGTTGTTGGTGCGCACTCCATGTCCGCGTTACTTTGAGGCACGCGACGAGGTGTTTAAGCTGCCTGAGGTAATCGCTCAGCAGGAGCCCTATGCGGATATGCTTAGGGAACTGAGCAATCTGACTGGCATGGCCATGCGCAATGCCGAGGATGTTAACTCCTTGTACATAACGCTGCTGGCCGAACAGGAGTTTGGCTACAAGCTGCCCAGTTGGGCCAAGGATTACTTTCCGGCTCGTATGCAGTTCCTCGCCGAACAGAGCTATGTCTACAATGCGTATACACCAGAGATGCAGAAGATCAAAGGCGGACCATTTCTGCGCAAGATGTACGACGAGATGCTGGCCAAGCAGGCGGGCACTCTGACGCCCAAGGATCGCGGCATGTTCATCTACACTGGCCACGATTGGACTGTGGGCAATATACTATCTGCGCTGGGCCTGTGGAAGCGTCAGATGCCCCGCTTTGCTGTCATGGCCATCTTTGAGACGCACCAGAATCGCCAGACAGGAGAATACTACGTGGAGGTAACGAAATAAATGGAATTGCCGTCAAATCTTTTCATGTTACAAGTTCAAAACTATTTGTAGATCTTTCTGCGCAACGACGAACATGGCTGTCTGGAGCAGCTGAAGCTGGCCGATTGCCAGCTGCAATGTCCACTGAATCGACTCATCGAACTGAGCGAATCGGTGCTGCCCAATGAGCCAGTGGAGCAACGTTGTCGCGCTCACAACGCCGACTTTGTGGAACCACCTCCTCGCAAAATCGATCGGCAATAATTTATTGAAAGAGCATTTTAGAGTTTAGCGAATGCAGTATTAGGCAATGACAGACAATCGACAATAAGGATACTTTTTTATTTTACCAAATTATATTTTTATTGTGCTTTTCACTCGTGGCTCAATTTGATTATATTTAATTTGTTTGTGCGAATTGAGCAACATCCTCTCTCAAACAGCTCGCTATCTATTGCAAACATATTCTCGACTCTCTTGAGTTCGTTCTACATAATCACGACTTAAAAGCCGCTCGGCTTCTATTAGTGCAGTCACTAAACGCGTGAGTCTCAACGTAGCTGGAAGCTTGCAATTAAGAAAAATACAAATAATTTTCACAAATAGAATATATATATAAAATGTTGCCCCAGCATTTTGCTAAACTTTTGCTTTGGCTGAGTAGCCTTCTTTGCGTGCGAGCAGCAATTGTGCCACAGGATGAGGCTAAGCTCGAGCTGCCCAATTCAAACTCAACATTGGAACTAGTGCATGTGGTAAATTTATGTCAAGTCTTATAATTGCATTCACTCTGTTTGCGCGATATACTACCAAACGGATATACGTCGTATCCGTAGAGAGAATGCAAATATTTTTAGCAGTTAAAGTGTCAAAATAATTCATGTAGATAGCAATTCTGCCACGCGACGAACCATAAAAATTTAAAAAATGTGTTTTTCACTTTTATGAACTACTTAATCTTTATTAATAAACCATAAAGACGTTTTTATTTACGCATGTCAACTAGTTTATCAGTTGAGATTCACTTTTTGTTAGTCCACATTGTATTTTAGTGTATTAACAACATCAACAAATAAAACACGCTAAAATATAAATACAATTATCAAATGGTTAAGTGCGGTTAGTTGGTATACGTTATGACCAGTTTAGGCCACACGACGTATACTTAATGCAGTGCCAAGCAACGTGTTAACATTAATTAAAGCGATCCAACCGGTTTGTTGAGCAAATGCAAACTAATTACATTAATATTTCCCTAATTGCAATGCCGCATGCAACTTCATACAGAACTTTTAATGAGTTACCTAAACATGTAGAATTGGTCTAGCAAAGAGTTTCTGACTATAAAATACCCTGTAACAACTTTGTATTTTGATTTTGTAAAAGGTTTTTTAGTAAATAAATAATAAATAAATAAAAAATATATATACAAACGAAAACATAATTTAAATAATTGTTACCCAGCATATTAAGAAATCACCCCGCACTCAAAAGTGTAATATGTGCCAGACTAATTGGAAGACTCTATAATATAGCTTAAATGTTTAATATGTGCAAGACTAATTTACGTTCGGCATCCAGTAAAAAACTGTTTTTATTTTTAATTATTCGGATAAGTATAAGTATATTATTAACGTAAACGGCTGATTGCACACAAGGTTAAATAATTCTGTTGAGTGTAAAAATATGATTTTCTCTTGTTTTGAAGTGTATACAATTTTTATTTTATTTATTTTTGTTTATTTTGCAGCTATTTCGCCATGGGCCACGCACACCCGTCAACACATACCCCAAAGATCCGCACATAAACGTAACTTACGAGCCCTATGGCTGGGGACAACTGACCAATGTAAGCAAAAAAATCTTTTTAATTTTCAATATGTAACTATATTTTTATTTCAACAATAGGCAGCCAAAGTGGAGCTCTATAAAATAGGCAAACAGTTGCGCAAACGGTACAAGGACATCATTGGGCCCTACTATCAACCAGATGTAAGTTTAAATTCGGATTTAAGTAAATTTATATAGCTAATCGATCGAATGTCAGCTGGTTCACGCACAAGCCACGCAGTCTTCACGCACGGTTATGTCGCTGCAGATGGTGCTGGCAGGTCTGTTTCCGCCGGAGAACACGCCCATGGAGTGGAACATGATGCTCAACTGGCAGCCCATTCCAATCTACACCGAACCGGAGGCAACAGATAAAGTAAGGATGCAGAGCACAATATTCTTGCATAGGCAGCCAATTAATATGTGTTGCAAATAATCCATTTGCAGCGCCTGCGACAGAAGGTGCCCTGCCCCCGGTACGAGGAGGCTGTCTGGGAGGTGATGCATCTGCCGGAAGTCGTCGCGTTGCATAAGGAGAACTCAAAACTGCTGCAGGAACTAACCGACCTGACGGGGCTCAATGTGAGCTATTCGCACGACGTGACCAACGTGTTCATATCATTGCTTGCGGAACAGGCCTACGGCCTGAAGTTGCCAAAGTGGACCAAGAACTATTTCCCGGACAAAATGCGCCCACTGGCAGCCCAATCGTATGTCTATGATGCATACACGCCGGAACAGCGAAAGATCAAAGGTGGCTACTACCTGGACGACATGTTCAAGCTAATGCAGTCGAAGATCGCGGGAAAATTGGAGCCAGCCGGCAGGAAAATGTACATATCCTGTGCACACGATTGGTCCATTTCGAATGTGCTGAGCGCCTTAAACGTTTGGCAGAATCAAATGCCGCGTTTCTCGGCACTGATTGCCGTTGAGCTGCACCGACGTAATGACAGCGGTGACTACTTCGTCGAGATCTATTTCCAAAATGACCCCAACCAGCCGCCGCAGCTGCTGAAGGTGCCCGGCTGTGGCGAGCAGTGCCCAATTGCGAGGCTACTGGAATTATCCAAGGATGTGCTGCCCGATGCTCCGTATGAAGAGCTGTGCATCGCCAAGGGCACCAGCGATGGCACTCGCATCAGCTATCACAAATGAGAGGCACACAGCCCAATCCCACAGTATTCAATATATTAAGTCTTAAAATCATGTTTACTTAAAAGATCAGTTAGAGTTTCCTTGTGTGTGCATATAAGAGGCTTATGAAAGCTATATTAAAAGTAACTGGCACTCGAAAGATTGATGTTTGATTGATTTGCACGCCACTCGAGCAACCTAGGTCAATCTGGAAATTAGTCTTCTTCCCCTCCAGCCGAGGGTGGTTTGATAAGTTATAGGTAGTTTATATATGTTTATGTGCGTTTATTACTATGCGATTTGCAGATTGCTAAAAGCTTTTTGGTAAATCCGAAGTACTTTAAAGATAAGATAAAAATCCTAATAAAACCCACATACTAATTAGCCGTATCGGCTTTTTTTGAGACGGAACACAAACAAGTTTTATTAAATGCTGGCACACTAGTGGGGGGAGTGTGGAATAATTTATTCTTCGCTATTTTCTGATATTTATTTATCCTATATATAAAAGATAAATATTAAAGTCAATTTGATGTAAACCAACATTTGTCCTTAGGAAGAGTATGAATTTAAATCAATGGGGCATCGATAATTGACGTGGAAAGAAATCAATAATCATATAATCAATTTTATATTTTTGTATAGTTATCGTACTTATCAAGTATAATCGAAAATTTTATCATTAATATGGTATTACGTAAAATTTATTTCCCTTTTTGCTGATCGCCGCGCACTTCTGTAAATTTAAATAATTATTTTAAATTGATATATATTTAAACTGCTTCTGTTTATTGATTGTTTGTGTATAAAATTTTTGTTATTTTAAAAAATTTTCAAACTGCCCCCGATTGCAAATTAAATACACGTTTGCTAAGACTTTTGCTACAAACCTAATATAAAGCAAACTGCAGATGATCTTAAAGCAAGCAGTTGGCATTTGAACATTTCGTACATAAGTTATATATATATTTAATCCAGAATAAAATGAAAGCAACTTCCGTGCAATAAAAAAAAATTTAATAAAAAAGCTATATTTAAATTTAAATTTAACAAATGGAAACGCATTATAAAAAAAAACATTGATAAAAACAATAAAACAAGCACAACAATAAAATATAACTGATTAATTAGCATATGTTTGATAAAATAACAAAGCAAACAAACACAAATTGCAGAGGTTTTTTACGGTCGGCAAGTCGTGGAATCTGGTGACGAATTTCTTTGGGCATGTTTTATGGTGTTGTGCGTGTGTATTAGTGCATAAGTCGCGCCCGCGTTTTAAAACGCCTCGAATGTAGAGCTATTGTTGTGGCGACTTCTCAATGTGCGATCAGTTACGAGCTACGCAACACACAATAGACATACTCGACAACAACAACAACACTTACAGCAATAGCAACAATAATAACAACAATAAGCAAAAAAGTAATAATAGTCAAAGCGACGACGGTGACGAAAGCATTTGGCGATAATGAAACGATAAAAGACATATGCTCTGGTTCTCTTGGGTCTGCTCATCGTTTCTATGGGCTTCGTATGGTGTGCAAAATATAAATGGCAGTGCGACGTCAGTGCTCCGTGGAACAGCTGAGTTATCCGTTATCCGGTTATACGCTTATCAGCTCAGCCGAAATCTCAAATATAACGCGCATCATCAAATTACATAGCCCCTCA
The DNA here is from genome assembly GCA_004143825.1 of Drosophila micromelanica. Classification (NCBI taxonomy): domain Eukaryota; kingdom Metazoa; phylum Arthropoda; class Insecta; order Diptera; family Drosophilidae; genus Drosophila; species Drosophila micromelanica. The sequence goes on along the minus strand of SCDY01000988.1, from coordinate 19,802 downwards.
CAGGCCTTGAGTTTGTCAAAAGTAAATAAAAATATATTCTCAACTTTGTATGGGTGATAACAGAAAAAATAAGACAAATAGTGCCTAAAACTCTTTTATTCAAATGCCGAACTGGCGCCCTCAAAACTCGTTTCACGACGACTTTGCAAATTAACAACAAAATGTCTGCTTTGATGTTGATTTTGTTTTTGTTTTATAAACAGCATAATTAAAGGCATCGCAGCGCCGAAAAAAAACAAAGGCCCACAAAAGCCAAAAAAGAATCGAGTTCTCTGTGTTTCAACAGACTTGTGTGTTTGTGGCCGTTCAGATCGCGTCAACGTTCCCGCTCCGCTATTAGCTGCTAAGCAAACATACATATACATATGTACATACATATACAATAAAACGGAGAACCCCCAAGCTTAAGCCCCGGCTAAGCCATATAAAGCACCTCTACCAAAATGCCGCGTTCGCATTTCACTAGGAAACATTGTCTAGCGATGACGGGCGGCTTAATTGCATTGACTTTGCTGATCTTGTGCTTTACACACTCGACGGTCATATCGGGCAAGATCACCGATCCTGGCACCGACGAGTCTACGCTCGAGCTGTTGCATGTGGTAAGTCCAAGAGTCGACAGCAAAAAAAAAAAAAGCAGCTGTCGAATAACAGCTGGGTTTATTACACTGTGAAACAGGGCCAAAGCTTTAAAGCGAAAATTTACAAAAATATTAAATTTATTTAAAAGTGATTAATTGAGTGATACGAAATAAAAGTGTACCTTAGTAATCTTTTCTTTAAAGATTAGGCATAAATTCTAAAAGTTTATAATGATGATAAATATATAATGTAGATATATTGATGAATATTACGTCATCTTCAAATTTGTATTTGTATCCTAATAAAAAAGTCTACTTCTTTAGCAGCCTTTGCCATATAACAAGTAATTAGGTCAGGTTTTAAGAATGTTACACTTGTACACTGATATAGAGTGTTATATCATCACGTTTTTTTCAAGAAAAAGCAGCTGATAATACAAAAACCAATTGCAACGTTCGTTATTAACCTTTTTAACTTGGCCTTGACTTTAAATGCAAGCTTTAGCAATAAAACAAAAAAACAAAAGAAAATAAAATACATGTTGCTGATAAATACTCGACATAAAATGTTAACGTGCGCAGCTTTGAACCGACATGTCTTTATTTTTGTAGCGCAGTGTAGCACTGTAGCGTTTAATTATTGCATGAAATTATATCAGTTTAGTACGTTGCCAGCGGAGGCAATGGACGAATGTTGAGCGATAAGAACGAATTCTATACGCATATACAAATAGCTATTAAATAGTATGAAACATCAGAACGGAAAGTGAAGGCGTTCGGAACGCGACAGGTAGAAAGCTGATAATACACAAGTTAACATTTGTATACACATATATTCACTTTGTTTTTATATATATACATATATATATATACCTATTTATTTTTAAATAGTTGTTAAACATTGATAATAGTAAAAGTCAAATCAAGTGATGAGTGTTTTATCAGTTGCTTTAATTGATCTTTAATTGAAGCATGCAAGTGTTTTAATAATAATGCTATAATGCCAGTGATTATACAAGATTTCGTATCATGGCCTAATAATTAGCCAGCCGTAAAGCTTGTAATAAAAGTTCGTTAGTGACATTGACGGGGAACTCGTATATGTTGTAGAAATTAAAAGTTTACAATAGTTATTTCAGAGTGCGACTCACGCATCAGTCGGCTGATTAATTCAGTATTGATACGTGTTAAAAAATATTGAAGTGACAGATTATAAATAATATGTATGATTAACAATTAAGAGTAAATAATATAAATAATTACTAATAAATAATATAACTTGAAAGGCGTAAGAAAAAATATATATAAATATAAAAAATGTTTTAAAAAGTATAATGAAATACCTAAAAAAATTAATTACAATGGGTCTATAAATCAGATGTACGCAACATCACTGGCAACAAACCTAAACAAAACAAAACAAATTTTAAAACCAGCTACATACTTAATTACAATTTTAGCTACTCGTTTCAGCCGAGTAAACAGAAAAAAAAGTTGAAAACACAAGCAGATTAAAAAAAAAACCAGTTCACAAACTTTTTAAAATGGTCAGACCACAAACTGCGACGCACTTTTATTATATAAATACATATCTGTAAGCGTTTCACTTGGTAAAGCTGCTTATTGATGCTCTGAAAACCTATATAACTGACATAGAGATATGTTGACCAGTCTACTAAAGGGCTGCTGACCTTCAGCCAGGCCGAGGCCTTTGCTTATCAGTAAACTGGCCACGCGCAATTTGAATCGGAATCACAAAATCTGCAGGAAAAACTTCCGCAAATCTCTATTTGTAGACTGGAGTTGGGCGCGGATTGGTCGCCAGATGAGCTGGGTTCGGTGGGTATTCGCATAATGACATCACATGTTTGACGGGTTTGTTCCCCACTGTCGCTTATCAGAGTCGCGTGCGCGCTGCAGATTTGTTATTCTAATTGTTACTGGCGTTAAAGTCACAGACGCTAACTAGACGCATCTATGACATTGGCTAAAAATAGCGCATATAAACAAGTCTAATCTGGTTATATGAAAAGCCGCAGGTCGAAAGCTCAGTGTTATTTAATAATAGATAACAAACAGTTTTGCAGTGCTTCATTAAACGTTGAATTTAAACATAAAATATATTTATTTTTATTTATTTATGAAAATATAAATTGGCTCAAAAAGAGCTTTCAAAGCACATTAAAGCTTCTTATAATTTCTATAGTTAGATTTCTAATCTAACCTTAATCTAATTAAACCGTTTGCCTTGAGTGTGATTTTCACCTAATGTCATTGAAACTTCAGCCAAGCTAATTAAAGCAGCGAACGGGAATGAAAGTTAACAACTCGAAACTAACACTGCATACATTTGTACAATTTTCAGGTCTTTCGACATGGACCACGCACGCCAGCGGACACATATCCAAAGGATCCCCATGTAAACGAAACCTACTATCCATTTGGCTGGGGACAAGTTACAAATGTGAGTCGAGAACAAGTTGCAGCAAAACTTTTTCCCGAAAAATTAAAAAAAAAGAGAGATGGAAATAAAACCAAAAAGTATAAAAGAGAACCTATCCGCTTTCCGTGCAACCCAAAAACCACGCAGCAAAGCATTTAAATAAATTGAAATGCAAATGTTTGTTGTGGAGGAGGACGGGAAAAATGCGGGGGCTGGCATGTGTTGCATTAACATATACACATGCATATGTTTATGCAATTGCAAAAATGCAAGGCATTTATTATTTTATAACATTGCTCTCTCTCTCTCTCTCTCTCTCTCTTTTTCTCTCTCTCTCTCTCTTTCTCTTTGGTTGCTCTCTACATGTTTCTCGGTTTCTTGCCGGCTGTTGTCTCACGTGCCATCCGCCCATGCCATGTAATAAATCAACGCTCAGAATGGCAAACGCGAGCTGTTCAACATTGGGAGCTGGCTGCGTAAGCGTTATGGCAAATTCCTGGCACCCTACTACAGTCCCGATGTGAGTAACCCAATGCTAACGAACCAGCCACCAGACTCCCGTTTGTTGCCCTTTTCCCTGCTGCCTTCGAATCGGTAGCCGGGAACCGCCGGACGGGCGTCTGATAGTGCGGACGTTTACAAATTGCAAAGCTCAAGCGCGCTTGCCTCATCACTCAATTTCTTTTCCGTTCTCCCCGCTCTCGTTCTCGTTCCCGTTCCCGTTTTCGTTCCCGTTCGGATTCTACATCTTCAGTTGGTGCACGCACAGGCAACGGGCGTGCCGCGCACACACATGTCCATGCAGACGGTGCTGGCCAGTTTCTTCCCCCCAAAGGGTACGGCCATGGAGTGGAACAGCAAGTACAATTGGCAGCCGATTCCGGTCTTCTCGCAGGAGCTAAATGAGGATACGGTACGTCAGCCTATCAATAATGATGGCATCATCAATTGCAATTGATTTATATCTCAATTTACCTTATCGTGAATGTGAATTCAACGCCAATGCCTGATTCGGGTCTTATTTTTATATTAAATTCAAACGAGTCAAAACTAATTTAATTGGCAAATTCGGTTTGAACCGAAGATAAAAATATCTTATATATTTCATCTCAAAAAAAGTAATATCATTTAAATAAATTTTAATTTACAATCCGCAGTTACTTCTTGTGCGTACACCCTGTCCACGGTACTTTGAAGCCCAGAAGGAAGTTTTGGAGTTGCCCGAGGTTAAGAAGGAGATCGAGCCCTACCTCGAGATGTACAAGGAGCTGTCATCCCTCACCGGTCTCAGCTTTAAAGAGCCAGAAGATGTGCAATCGCTGTATCTGACATTGCTCGCGGAACAGGAATGGGGTCTGGAGTTGCCCGAATGGACAAAGGAATATTTTCCCGAGAAACTGCAGTTCCTAACCGAACAGAGTTATGTGTACAATGTGTACACGCCCGAAATGCAAAAGATCAAGGCTGGTCCCTTCCTGAAGAAGATGTTCAACGAAATGCAACAGAAGCGTAACGAAACCCTGAAGCCCGACAGGCGCAAGCTTTTCATCTACACAGGCCACGACACGACTGTCGTGAATATTCTGTCCGCTTTGAAGATCTGGGAACGCCAACTGCCACGTTATTCGGTCATGGCCCTGTTTGAGCTGCACAAGCACAAGGAAACCGGTGATTATTGGGTGGAGATTTATTTCCGTAATAATCCTAAGGCGCCAGCCGAAAAGTTGACTGTGCCCGGCTGTGAGTTCCAGTGCCCGTTGGACAAGTTGCTGGAGCTGGCCAAAGATGTGGTGCCCACCGATGCAGATGCCCACCGATGCGACGCCAAAAACGAGCAATTCACAGAGCCGCCACTGCGCGGCCCATAGAAAAGCTGAAAAGCGGAACCGGATGCCGATTTCTATTCGGAATCGGAATCGAACAGGTGCTACAACTCAGGGAGATTAAAGTTAGTTAGATTAAGTCGGAAAATGTATACTGATTAAAGATAGTGTAGAAACTCAGTCAGCTGTCTGGTGTTAGACACAGCGTCAAGAGAAGCGCCTCATGTGGCAGCCAAGTTGGCTCATTTCCGCTTGTGGCGCCGCCATTGCCCAATAGGCCGCTTCCGTTTGCCTTTGCCAGCTCCGCAAACAACTTCCGCACTTATTTAGCCAGCTTCCATCCAACAACTCTCTCTCTCTCTCTCTCTCATTCAGTCTGACTCTCTTGCTCTTTCGGTTTGTATCTTCGAATCTCGCCCGCCCTTTGGCTTTGCTCATTTTTGCCAAGAGGTGACATTTTTCGCATTGCGGTTTACCATAAACTATTTCATTGGGGAGCTGTTGTCTGTGTACATTAGCAGTGCTCCATGCTTGGAGCAGCAGCATCATTCCCATTCCCCCCACACACCCTATTCCCCATCCAGTTCACCATTGTTTACTCGTGTGCGTTGCCCATCTGTCTCATCTGTCCCGTTCCCTCTCCCGTTTTGTGTGCTTTTTGCACATATCTGTAAACTTTATTTGTCAACGGGACGCATATGTTGTGTGCTTGCCAAAAAAAGTAAAGAAAAGGACAAGCAAGACAAAAAATATGAAAATAAGGGAATCATATTCCGTACTCAGGCTCACAGTCGGCACTTGCGTTGTTATCCTTGTCTGTTTGTTGTTGCGTTTAATTTTGCTTAATTTGATTTTGGTGGCACTATAAGGCGGCATAAAGGACTGTTCCCCGGCGGGGGAATAGGAATATTCAACAATGCCCAACAAATCTACATTACAGAAGATTACAGCTTATATTTTATATGATTAATGAGAAAGCGCTGCGCGAAATAATTAATCGTAATTTAAGGTCTAGTTATTAAATTGCAGAACAAAAGGAAACAGGTGTCCGTCATCTATTTTATGAATCGAATTCTACATGAATATAAATTGAGAGAGAAAAGATCACTCGGTAATTGATTGTTGCAGGGTATCTCCTAGTCGAGTATGCCCTATTGTAGAACACCTGATCTCTACCCCACTCTCTCTGGCTTGCTCGCTCGCTCACTCTCCGCTTTTTTGTAAGTTGGTTGGTTGTTTTTAATTTTATTGATTTTTATAAAAATATTTATTTTCGTTATACAAATTTTACCTGAATAGAAAAAATAACTAAAAGCCTGCTGCACTTTAACTTAAGCAACTTCCCTTTGCTGGGCTTTTATGCCGCATCACTGAGAGGTGGCAATAAAAATCCTCAACCTTTTTTGACAAATGAAACGTGCAACAAACAAGACGCCACCCGAAGCCCCGGCCGGAGCCTCTGCCTGAGCCTGCGTCTGTTCCTGTTCCTGGGCCTGTGCCTGAGGCTGAGCCAGTGCCAACAAAGATTTATGTATTTTACAGTGTGTACGCTTTATGCGAAACTAAACGGCAAACAGTTTGAGTGAAGAAAGGCACTGGTTGCATTTTGGCCTGGCTGGCTGGGCTGGCTGGCTGGCTGCTTCTGGCTTCTGGGCCAACATGTTTTGCATATGCGCCTGACAGTCGGCCCTGACAGAAGGAGAAGCGGAGTACATAAGTCTATTGTGCCCTTTAATAGACTGAGCTGCACTAGGATCTGGCAGCCGGCAAACATTTGTGCAGCTTATTAATATGCATCCCGTCTCAGTTGCACCACCTCTCGGAGATTAGACCGGAGCAGGCAGGTGTGGCAAACTAAGCGCGGCGAGCTCGGCCAGCTATCGACAATTTTATCTACTAGGCCAAGCGCAAAGTTTGTCGCTCCGTATCGGAAAGTCGTTAGTAAGCTGACCGCAAAAAAGAGATGTGGCCAACTGCGGCCGGCAGAGTCAGTTGCCCTGAGAAGGTTTTATGTCTAAGTCGCAGTCGTCTTGACGCTAAAAACAAAAGAACAAAATTAAAGTTTATCCAAAGACTTGCACTTAGTCCCCAAAAGTTTTCTTTTTAGCAAAGTTTTCTGACTGAGCTTGTCTCGGTTCTCTAAGTAGATTTGTTGCACTGCCAAATGTCCAAAGCTAAGAAACGACTTTTCATTGGGTGAAATAAAGTATATGCATAATACGGGAAATAATAATGTTAATATCCCGGCATCACTCAGATATAATTTTATGAAAAATTAAAATAAAATCTTTATGTTGTATCCGGCTTGAACGAACAATATACCGCTATGTAGTAATTCTTTGATTGTCGTTACCTACTTTTAGATAACCGATAATAAATTAAAATGCACAAATACTTTTCTTTTTTGATATTTGTGTTATTAATTTATTCGCTGGCAGCTCTTGGAATTTTAACAGTTTGTCGGTCGTTGCCACATCGGCTTAACAGAAATGATGCTAAAATATGCACACTTTCAGTATATATGTACATGTTTACAAAAAATATATATCGATACTTATCGAATTTATTTATATTTGAATTCATAACTCATTGGATATCTGACAACGTAATAACATATTTGGAAGCACAAATTCTGTATGAAATCTTGTGTTATATTGTCAAAAAAAGCTGTAAAAACGTATTGTAGCTTGTCAGTTAAATGCTATATTTTTAGAAACCTTAAGAAATATGAAGACTGCTTGGCTCTTTCACAAGAATAACATACTAATTGTATTTACCGTAACTATAATGCTTATTTGCACAATCTGTATATCAATTTTTTCGGGCTATTACCACGATTCAGCTAAGATTCGATCGATCATGCTGAACACTTTTCTGGTGATTCTCCTATTGTTTGTGGTCAGCGACACAATCATGTTTTTGTTAAAATCAATTGACGCAGCCTGGTGGCCACGTCCGCAGGCTGAGTTCTTCGTTGATGAGGACGCAACGACTCATCAGCGCAAGGATTTCCTAAAGATGCGGATTAATACGCTGCGCTCTCAGATGCATTTTATGGACGAGCATCGCAACGAGAAACTGAACTTGATGTACCAACATAATGCCAAGGATCTGTGGCTCTACGGCAAGTACTTTCTTCTACTGATGTGCCTGGTTCTACTTATGCAAAATGATTTATTCTACTTCAATACGAAATTTATGAAAACGCTCTTCTTTAATAACCAAACGTACTCCCGAGGACTTAGTTCTGTGAGGACCATTCATGATGTTTACGTCTTTCTGGAGTCGGCAATCGTGGCCGCTTTCAACCCGGATCCGATCGAGAATGGTACAGTTCACTGGATCTACGGGGACCACACCGCCAAATTGGGGGTAACTCGAGTGCGCCAGTTGCGCAGAAAGGAAAATTTTCACATGGGCTGGGATGATCCAAAATTTTCAAATACCGACTATATGGAAAATTGGGTATTGCCTTATGAACGAGTGCCTTACACGGACAAGTATTGGAAAATCTTCGAGCCTTGGCTGCCGCTAAATCCCAAGCAAACCTCGTCGGAGAAGATGCTACTCAACTTTGATCATGAGGGATATTGCCATGAATATCCGGAACTTTATGGCTACGTGACGACGCTGGCACGCAGCTATAACAACAGCATGAAGGTTATTGAATACCTCAAAGAGAAGAATTGGCTCAATAGGAACACATCTGCGGTTTTTATCGACTTTACGCTTTTCAATACGGATGCCAAACTCTTCACCATATGCACCCTGCGTGTGGAGCGGACGCCGTTTGGCACAATTGTACCCGGAATCCACATATTTACGATCAACCTGCTTTTCATGCAGGAACTGAGTACAGTTAATTTGATCATATTGTGCATATATATATCTGTCCTAATTGAGTTCTCCAAGGCACTTATTGTAACGCTGTGGTTCGAGCCGTACAAGCTGCGCAGCACGTGGAACCAGTTGGATGTGATTATCATAGCGCTCAATTATACAGTGATCATACTAGTGATCATATCTGAAATTACTGTAATGAACTTGCTCAAACAGGTTGAGGGTTCCAGCAAACTGCGGTTTCTCGACTTTCGGCTACCCACACGCCTCCTCATGTTTACCTATAAGATGATTGCGTTCCTCATCTGCCTGACCACGTTGCGACTGTGGCGGGTGCTAAAGTTTTCCAGCGTTTTTCAGATGTTCGCCGATACCTTGTACTCGGCGTGGAAGGCATTGGCCAATACTGCCGTCTTAATTATGATATTTTTGATCGCTTATGGCATGGCCGCTGTCATTATTAATGGGAACAACGCTGGCACTTTTAACAAACTACTCCACAGTATTATCTCATCTTTGAGCTTTTCCTTTGGCTTCCACAAGCACATCGAACCCCATGATCTCTTTTATGGTGGTACCGTAATGGGCTTATTACTCTATGTAATCCTGGCTTTTGTAGTTGTCCAGTTGCTGATAAACCTTTTTCCCTCGACGATCAACGATTATTTTACGCGCACAAAGTTCCTACGGGACAATAAAAAAGTGAACAACATTAATTTCCTACAGTTCCTATGGGCGGAGTATGCCCATAAAATAATGTTCCTTCAGAAACTGCCATGTTTCAACAGAGCGTACAAACGACAAAATCGTACAGTTGCCGAGAACGTAAAACGCCGTTTGGATGATATGGTCCGATCTAGCAACAAATCGAGATACAAGGCATTATCTACAAGCGCGTATTCAAAGAGACCGACACTCAGTGACAAGGACAAGCACAATGATTATAAACAACGTATTGAACGTCTGTTCACAATTGCGGCCATTATGCAAACGCAAATAGAATTACTCGACCACCTTCTAATTACGGAGGAAGTAAGGTTTGCAACCATGGAATCCGATACCGACTCCGACTATGATTATTAAACATTAAATAATATGTTATTTAAACTGTCTACTGCCCAATGAATTACAAAGCCATAGCAAATATTTTAAATAAATATTTATTTAAGGAAATAACCTGATATAACAATTGAGTCATACGATTTTATTCGAGAAAATCGTAATCAAACATTTACGTGTACATTACTCAAACTTGTTTGTTTGTCGCTTGTACAGAAATATATTTGGAAATAAAACATTTTTCCACCCAACAGCATCGTTTTTGTTTTAGGAAAAATAAAAAAAAAAATTTTATCAACCATTCTCGTGAAAACTTGAAAACTACTTAAAAAAGAGTTTATAAATTTGTAAACATGAAACGAAAATCAAGATATTGGGTATTTTTTATATTCACGGTGTGCATAATTCTCGGCTGCATGTTTGTAATGATTTACGCTTCGGGCTTTGAACACGAGACGCAAAACGCGAAGAACATCTTTGTGACCATAGTGGTAGTATTGGCTTTTCAATTCGTGATCGCTGATCCGATAAGATACATTTTGGTGGCAATTGATATGGCCTGCTGGCCGCGAAGCATGCCCAATTATAAGAAATCAATTGATGACGATAGCGATGACGATATGCAATACAATCGACTCGATTTTCTGAAGCGACGGCTAAGGGCCTTGAAAGTTCAGATGCTGATCACAGAGCGATACCGCAACGAGAAGCTTAACAGGGAGTACAAGAATATATCGCAAGATCTATTTCTCTATGCGAAATACTTTTTGGTACTCCTCTGCGTGGTGATGGTATCTCGTAACGAGCTGATGTACTATAACACCACTCAATTGCAGTCGATTTTAATGAATAACCATTCGGATTACATAGGACTGAAGGAAGTTTATCACCTTAATCAGCTGTTCGATTTCGTAGAGTCATCGCTAGTTGCAGCATTCGATGTCGATGACGAAATGGGCATATGGGTTCATGCCGAACAAAATATAATGGTGGGCGTGGTTCGGATGCGACAACTCCGATTGGTTCGCGAACAGATCGGCTGGGGTGATCCCGAATACACAGAACATCCGTACATGCCCGATTGGCAGTTGCCCCATTACGAGATGCACTATACCGAAAAATATTGGCGCATCTACGATCCGTGGGTGCCTGTCGTCGAGCGGGATCCCATCTCCCAACTCCTGCTCGATTTTGACCACGTTGGCAAATTTCACAATTACCCAGAACTAAAGGGCTACGCCACCCTGCTCGGTCTCAGCAAGCAGAATAGCATGAAGATACTCGAATTTCTAACCGAATATCATTGGCTCACCTATAACACATCGGCGGTGTTTCTCGATTTTACGCTCTACAATGTCGATGCGGACATCTTCAGCGTGTGCACCTTGCGCGTGGAGCAGACCTCATTTGGCAGCATTATACCAGACGTGAGCTGTGACACTGTCGAGCTGATCGGCGATATCCTGCAGCTGTCCTATTGGTCACTGCTGGTGCTGCTCATTTATTTGGTGGTCGTCCTGCAGTTCATACAAGTCTTCGTCACCCAAATATGGTACGAGCCATCCAAGTTGCGCACCGTCTGGTACAAACTGGACCTGGTTATTGTCGTCCTTAATATCGCATTGATCATTTTGGTTATACTGCGATCAGCGCTGGTCTCCTCGATGCTGAGGAGATTGGAGGGTGCCGATAAGCTTGATTTTCTTGACTTCCGAAAACCGGCTCGTATCCATATGCTGAGCAACATATTGGCCGGATTTCTGATCAGCTTAACCACGCTGCGATTGTGGAAGGTGCTGCAATTCTCCAAAACATTCCAGCTCTTCACGAATACTCTGTTCCTGGCCGGGAGGGCCTTGGCCATCACTGGCCTTATGATACTCATTATTCTGATGGCGTTTTCCCTGGCGTTTATCATTATAAATGGTAACAACAGCCCCCATTTTATTCACCCGTTGAAGAGTGCAGTCACAGCGATGTGCTTCGCCTTTGGCTACAGCAACGAAATGAGTCCATCAGATCTGTTCTATGGCGGTAAATACCTGGGCATCTTCATGTATGCAGCCTTGGGATTTATGGTCTCTGTGCTGCTGATCAACGTGTTTATAACCATAATTAATGACTATTTTCTGATCGCAAGGAGCAAAGCCGATGCCGCATTCCAGCGTCGAATTACCTTTTGGCAGTTCTTACGTGTGGAGCATGATAACTTTTTTCAGTTTTTAAATAAATTTCCATGCTTTAGAAAGCCGTACAAGCGCAGAGATCGCACAGTGGCTGAGAATATAAAACAGGCTCTGGATCAACGCGAAAAGATAGAGAGTGAAAAATTATCGATTCGCAAAACATTCTATATCAAAGAGGTAAAAGTTGAAAAAGACGAAGAAACTCGTCAGGTCGAATACAGGGAACGTATTGAGCATATTTACGCAGTCTCTACCATTATCAATATCCAATTTGAAATACTAGAACGCATTTTATTTGACGACGATGGGCAGGAAGGTAACCCTATGAAAAAGGAGTCTCCCATGGACGATGACAGCCAACCTCCTGGTTCAGGACAAGATGACAAATACACGTTTAAAAATAGTAGAAATAGCCTCGTGTAATAACTGGAAAGCGATGTTAAAAGAAGATTTAACACTTATGAAAATGTATTCAGGGGAATATGTTTAAGTGATATTTTCTAATAGCTGGCTGTATCTTTAATTAGTCCATTTAATTTAATTTAATTTTTTTTTGTGTGTGATTTCAAAAATAAATAATTATGCGCAAACAGAGAAAACTTTGACTCGAAAAGGCTTTTAGGGCAATTTGGTGATGGCTTTGTTGGACTTGTTTGCAAAAACTTACGGAACCTGAGCCTGGCTGTGGGCCAAAACGAAATGACTTATGAGTAGCGAAGCATTTCCGACTTACTTGAAAGAGAATTTTAGCTCTCTCACAATTGTTATGGGTTGGCAAATAAAAATTTAATACCTCATGCTTTTAGGCTGCTGCCCAAAAACTATTTGAGTTGCCCAGTTTTTCCCCCAGATACCAGTTCCGAGTACCCAGTTTTGTGTAATCGGAGGCAGCATTCATTGTTAGACCCACACTAAAAACTTTACAAACATTTTGATCAACAGCAAATGTAGCTAAACTAAACAATTGCGAACGGCGCTAAACTTTTGCCAGCTGAGATACATGTCCGTCCCCGTACAGGCAGACTGTCTGCAACTTTTTTTTTTTGGTGCATACGCATACATCTGTAAATACGTACATTGCTGAGTACTTACATAATGTGTAACTTGGGGAATTCTGTAAACTTTTATAATTATTAGCAACAAATGAGCAGTGACAGAGCACTTTTGCAGTAACTGTTACTGCAACTTTGCCCAGACAGCTACACACCACGCCCCAAACAAAAAATCACAAATGATTCCTGGCCGCTCAGGCTCAATTTAAAAGTTTTAACTACCTGACTGCTCGTACGTACAGACAGACATGTGTCCATGTATGTGCATATATGCACCTACCGACCAGACACTAAGAAATAGTGTCCCAATCAAAAGCCCCATGAAGTTTTAAATGCTTCAAGTGCGGGGTGGGACTACAAACTTTCTAATTTTTGTCCTGAGCTGGGCTGCTTTTTATCGGGCAATTTTATAGAAGCTTTGCTGTTTTTGCATTTTTTACGTTGATGTCTACATTTTTGTGACTATGCCCACTGGCCGAATTTTTAAAGCTAGATTGACGAAATAGATCACAACTTTTTTCAAGATATGAAATACTATATATTTGCCAAAACTTAACCGAATTTCAAGTTTGATGGCATTCTAAATTTAACAAATAGCATTAACTAAAGATGGAACCAAAAATGTTTGCTACGCCTTACAAGTTTATATATATATTTTTTTTTACATGTTGCGTATAATTCTTATTGGATATAGGAAATAAGAAAAATGTTTGAAAATGATTGTCCAACACTGGTCTTGGCAACACTAATTTATGTCAAAATATTTAATGTGCCGTGTAAATTCGTAATATCTATTAAAAGTAACATGGTTCGCAAACCGAAAAAGAAACACAAAGAGAAGTCCTTGGAATGCAACCCGTCCAAAGCTCATTACCAAAAGGACAAGGAAGTGCAACAGTATTTGCAGAGCAGCCAAAATGTAAAAGAGCAGAAGTGTGCAAAGCACAAGGAACACCACCAGAAACACGGTGGCAAGCATAAGAGGAAGCACAAGCATAAACACGCGAAAATCGAAGAAAAGCCGCAAGAAGCAGCGCTCATCGCTGAGAAACCATGCGAACCCGCAATACCGTAAGTCCTAGAAATCACACATTATTGAATCTTAAAATCCTTGTAACTGGAATTTTGGTATATAAAGTGTTTCCGACAGCAATGCAATGTGGTGGAACGGCGACCAATCTCTGCCCTCCAGCTACATCATTGCCGGTGCCGAGCTGAACTTTGGCCTCGGTGGCAATGGGCCGATGCGTGTTCTACAGCCGGTTAGACAATTTTCGACCTTGGTTATACCGGAGTTGAGGAGCCAGCCTGCGAACAACACTCCAATTATCGAAGAAACCTTAGGGATACCCGAGTCACCGGCCAATGTTGAGGATTGGTTGCAAGACCAGAACTTTAGGCCGATATCACCGATCAAGGATAGTGTTTTTGAGTATTTGCCCACTTCGGAGGACATATGGCTTAGCTATGAGGCCTGCAAACAGGGCGCAGAGCCAGCCTGGCCATTATGCTGCCCCCAAAATATACAGAGTTCCATGAAAGAGTCCATCGCTAGTCCGGTAAAACAATTGTCAGTCAAGGAACGCCCTGGGTCAGAGCTGGATGAGATTGTTGCTTCTATTACTGACTGGAAGATGAGCAGCGAGTGCAAAGAGGCGAGTGACCAACTGGCCACGTGCAGCAATATGCCGTATGTGGAATTGGATAGCCTGCACCTTAGCCTGGACGAGGAGCGCGGCCTGGTGGACTTCCTCAAGTCGAAGCGACTTCACACGCCACTCAGTGACATCAAAGCCTTTGAAATGCTCCTGAGCATGGCCAGAAACATGGAGAACAGAAATGCGCTGCTCGAGCTGCTAAAGCCGAAACACATTGTGCAACTGAAACCAGGCAAGGCGCTGTCCAAAAGGCCGCCAAGGCAAATACAGAATACGGCAGCGAAGCCACTGCAGATAGTCAAGGAAGTCAGTGCACAGGAAACCAGGGTGACGACAAACGTGGAGCGTTCGGAGGCGGCACCAGTTGTTGTCGTCAACAATGAGACCTTGCAACAGGCCATTAATTCGCTAATTGTCGTTGAGCAGCCGCAGCAACAGCAGAGAGAGAAGATGGACCAGCTGTTCATTGTGGAGGAAACGACGCAGTCTGCGACCGAGAAACAAATAACCAATGTGCAAGCCGAACAACCTTTGGTGATTAGTGTGGAAAAACTGCCGCCGCCTGCTGCAGCGCCCAAGCCGCAGGAGGATGCCGTGCAGCAATGGCTGCAGCAATTGGGCCAAGATCTATCGCGGGTGGTGCAAAGCCGACTGGACTCAATGCCAAATCGGGTTAACGCTGCGGCCATGCCAATAGATTTTGAAACCGAGATCAATCAAATACAGTCCAAGAAAAATACAAACACAAAAACTGTCCAGTCGCAGGTGGCAATTTCCGGTATCCAATGGGAGAACAGCTATAAACAAAGATTGGACGGGTTGAAGAACGCCATCGATCAGAAGATGACCGAGTTTCGAGACCCGCAGGCCAAGCGATTGCGCAGCAGATGGGTTAATGAATTGGGCAAAAGTAACCTGGACAGTCTAAAGCGGGACGTGCTGATGCCACCACTGCCGTCCCACATGGATCAGGGGCTGCAGCAGATACGCATCCTGCGGCCGCCAACCAAACGGAAGATCGAACGCGCCAAGCTGCAGGTGGAAATGAAACTGGTGCGAACGTACAGCACGATTCAGGCCAAGTGCAACTTGGACATGAGCAAGCTGGCCCTGGAGCTGGATAATGCGGTCTATAACAGCGACATTCAAGTGCTGCAGAAGCGTTACGAGGATGCTCACGTCGCTTGGATTTGGCCAAATGGCACCATGCTGATCAGCAATGCGCGCAGCAAGGCGATTCTCGGCGACACCCAGAACCAGCTGGTGGCCAAAATTCAAGGCGGCACTCGGACCGACAGCCAGCCGCAGGACAATGCACTGTATTCCCAGACAATCCACATCGCACAGTTTCCCTGGCACATTTGCATTGAGGAGTTCAGCAAAACCTACGCGCTGAGCACGGAAACGGTTCAGCGCACCTTCAAATACGCCTACTACGTGAACAAAAATCTGGCCGGCGTCGCGGCCAAGGTGTACGAGTCCGGTGCGATCCAAGTGTTCGCGATGACCGCAGACCAGGCTGATGGCATGTTCGAAAAGCTTTACCTGCTCACAGCCAATCATCGCAAGCCAAAATCGGCAAATCCGCCGAAACAAAAGCTAGAAGGCAGTGGCAAATTCATACCACTTTATCCCACATAAAGTAAATCAACTTTGAAGCATCTTGTCATATCTTAAATTCTTAGATATTTCTTAGATATTTTTTTTTTATATATTCTCCAATTGAAAGCTGAATGTGACATATTCATATATAGTTTGAAATTCTCAAATGAATTATCTCTACCGCATCATATCTCAAATCGCAATACCCAATAAACATTTCCGACAAAAACTCTATTTTTCTCTTTAAGCCCAATGTTTAAGAGCCAATCACTGAAAAGCTCTCTACGTAAAGAGGGCGCTGAATGGAAAGCGGGCACAAAAAGCTCTCTCCTCTCGCTCGCTCAGAGAGCGCAAACGTGGGGCAAATGGTTTACGGCCCGTAGCGCTTTTTGGGTTAAAGTTGCGAGTGCTGGCCATAAAATATGCCGTACTCTGACTTCAGAATTTGCCGAGCGCAGGAATTTAATTCATAAGTTAAGTGGCGTGTCCTCGGCCGTATACAGCCAAGGTTAAGTGAGGCTCCATGCGACGACTGCAGCAGCAAAACACGTCAGCACCAACTTCATGAATTCCGAATCCTGGCGCCCACTCGCTCGTTGTAAAGCCTGTGGGAGTTGCTTTTTGTGCGCGGGGAGGGTTTCCATTTCAACCATATTTCTTGTAAGGTTTTGCTGCTTGAACACGAAACCGCATCCCCCCAAAAAGCACGGCTCTCCCACCCATCTGTTAAATGGTTTTGTTTGGTGCGCTTCAACAATTGTCTGGAAATATAAAACATGGCTCATTGTCTGGACTTGCCCGAACTTTGCATCTTTGGCCATTGTCTTGAGCCTCAAAACTGTTTTGATTCAATCTATTCTCTGTGTAAGCGCGACAAACAAATTAAGCAAATGACACCGTGGACAGCGTAAATCACAACAACAACAACAGCAACAACAGCCACAATATAATCAGGCCCTCCTGATTTGCATAAAGAAATAACCCAAAATGTGGCTGGGAAATTTTTAAAAAACCCAACTGACCTTTTGTGTGTCGCTTCGAATAGTCCCATGCTTGTCAATCTCTTTTATTTGCATGACACGTTTCCAGTCCGGCCCCAAAAAAAAGTGGCAGAAACACTCAACACCTACCAATAAATAAAAACCGATGCAGCAAATATTGAAGTAATCAAAAATGCAAATGTCACTACGTGAATTGTAAAATAGCTTTGTTTTATGTGGGGCATAGGCTGTTCTCAGGGACTCCCTTGCAATTCGAGAGCACATTAATCCTTCTGTTTATCGCAAAAAGTTAATTGCTTTCCCGTGCTCTCTATTAATCATATTCCATAATTTGTTTAGCCTAATTAGCGGCCGGCAGACAAACAGACATATTAACAGGACGATAAGCCGGGCAAAGGTCGGAGTACGCGCAAAGGTTGAGTGGGTCATCACAAAATTCTCAAACAACAACAAAATTACAAGAAGGTTAATGAAGGTATAATATAATCTATATAGTATAAAGTGGGCAAATTTGACAAATTTGATCTATAAAATGGAAATTTAAAACCTTGCATATTAATCAATTAAATGAACTGTAATATAAATTATAATACTAAATAATTAAAGAATAACAATAATATACTAAATATAATATACTAAATAATATATATAGCTTACAAAAGTATAATAAATTCTGTAATAGACATACTCAGTGACATGTCTTGTACAGTGTCATGCTTTAAATTTAATACTAATCGAGAACTCCTGCTAAAAACTGTTTAATTTTCAAATATATATTTTTTTGTTTCCACTAGGGACACATTATTTTCAATTCATACTCTCTTTTGAGAGCTTATATTAACATTCTTCCGTGCTCAGTCAAAAACAAATGTCGCTGACATGATTTAACAATTTTCTCAGTGCTACAAAAAAATATATGCATACATAAAGAAATACATGTATTTATGCACGTACTTGTACTTTTTGACTGGGCGACGTCCTCAGCCTGGCCATCATCAGTTCTGTTAGTGGCCAAATTCAGCCGCCATTCGGAGTTTCGGCGTTGGGCGCGAGATTTTTTAATGCAAAATCCGTGTAGCGTTGCGAGCTGCTGCGGAGTAGGGCAGTCGCGGCTGTTTTTCCCGGTTAACAGTGGCCGTGTACCGTTGCTTGTTTTTGCCATTAACGGCAATTACAAATGGCAAACAAAAACGCAAAAATGGGCGACCAGCGCGTTGCTGGGCGAGGGTAAACTTTTAATTATTTGGAGGAGAACGCGAAAGTCGCACCAGTTTTTCACACAATTCTGGTTGCAGTTGCCGGTTTTTGGGGTGGGGCAAGGGGCACCCAAAAGGTAAATTCAATTATGCAGTTGCTGTCATTGTTGTTCGGTTTTGTAATTACAAACAACTCCACAAGTTGCAACTAATCAAATTACAAACAACATCGCAGGCAGCCAACTCCTGCAGGAGCAGGCCAAGCTAATTCATTTGCCAGGCTGGCAAAATCCTGCCTTGGGAAGTGCTGCGCTCGTGGGCGATAACATATGGCAAGGATTTTGAATTTTTCAGCGCGTGTGCCTGCAAAAGGATTTTATCGTCTATCAGCAAGCGCGAACGCAAAAATGGCTTTTTAAATTGTGCATGAATGCATGAAACGCGCCATGAAAGCATTTTAGATAAATACGCTAAACTAACAAATAACCATGTGGAAAAGCCAGCTGAAAGGATAAGACACCCGCTTAATGTGCGTGTGTGTCTAAGAGTTGAAGTACGCTTTGCAAAATAATCAATTTGTTTCAACATTTAGGCAGTTTGAGTAAATGAATCAGTTAACAAGGTTTTATTCAAGTCCAGCTTAAGCGAAACCCCTTTTACAGTAGTTGCAGGGGAGCTTGATACGCGAGTGGAGCAGCCAGCGACTGGGGCAGCTGCAATCACTGGAGCAGCGGCAATGCCATTGTAATTGCGAGCAAACACCTGGCTACTGGTGGCAGTCACATATGGAGCAGGAGCGGCAACAACTGCAGCGGGAGCAGCAGCCACAATTGGAGCACTGTAGGCAATCTGGTTGCCAAGCAGAAGTCCAGGCTTAGCGGCGGCGCAGGCAATGATGGCGAGGATAACAACGGCCTGTGTAGAAAAACAAATTAGAACATGAGACAAGCAAACACTTATTAAAAACTCATAAACTTACGAATTTGAACATTTTGGTTTTGGTTTGTTATCAAGGGTAAATGATGTTTGTAGCTTGAAAACTTTAGCTTGTTTGATGGCATTTAATTGTTTTGACTGCTATATTTATACCGAAAGAGACTCCGAAGTTGACCTTAGGTCTGCATTTTTGAAATTGTGGGCGCCACGACGTGATATACATTAAATATAAGTGAATAAAGTAAAGAGACCTGCAAAGTGATAACGGCCACAAATTGTTAACTGTTAACTGTGTTAAAAAACTGCAGACGCATTTCAATGAACTCCATGACTCACAATCGGATTGAGACTATTTTGGGTATAAATAGGCGCTGTCCACTGCAGTTGGACATCAAACAGTTTGCAGCTTACCCCACAAGCAACAC